>APFE031706382.1:8531-20505 GCA_000404065.3 Pinus taeda
ATATATATAGATATAATTTGACTGTGGAAACCTCTTTTTTGGGGCACATACAGACAATTTTGTGATAGTTGAAAGCCACTCTGTGGTGGCTGTTACACACTTTCATTGAAACAACATTTTTCATTTCAGGCATATCTTACAATAATGTTGTTACATGTCTGTTTTTTATTCTTTATTTTTATCTTTTGTGGAAACTAATAATACATTTCTGAAAAGAAATATGCCAGTCATATTGGCTATTACATCTATAACAACCGACGACTTCTAAAATATGATCCAAATGAATTATCTATCGGAATATACATCATGCATCATCATGACTCATGAGCAATTTCCATGACCGTCAGAATTAATTTCACACACCTCACCACCAATGTCTTCTCTACACGTCATACTAGGTTTGTCATGAAATAGTAATATCAATGTCCTCTTTTATTTAGCAATTATGGCAATTTAATGTGATATCCTTTTTACAGCTGAGGATGATCATCACACTTAAGCCGGGGGGAGGATGAATTACATCATGACATGACCTGTGCATGACATGTGAACATCAAAGCTGGGATTAAAGTATGATGATATTGTAATCATTATCATTTATAACCACCTTTGTAAATTTTTATGATCGATCATGCCGAAAAGGGAATTGTGCCTCAGACCAAACCTTCCATAACTTAGCATTAATGAGGAAGTTATATTGCACAGTACGAACCCTGATTTGAAATCCCTGCCTTTAACCTCACTAGGTCACCCTACCATTACCCATTGTTGAAGTGTTGTATCCTCATTCAAAATTGTCAGAAAAACATGGAGGAAAACAGTTTGCAAAGCCAGAACAACTGAGCATTGTGTCATTACCTCAAAATTTCTCAAAGAAGAGACCAACATGTTGTAACAACATAATAATGGGTGGGGTGACAATTCGACATGAACCAGAATAAACTGAGGCATTGGAAAATTGTCCTAAAGCATGAAAAATTTTCAAGGATGCAAGTTGGTTTGGGTTTTTCAAAAGGCTGGATGGATTAGACAGAGCAATTTCTATGGAATTCGCTAATAATTTGAAGGAGTCTCAAATGGAGTTAGGGGATTGCAACTGGAAGTTACAGAGGAGGTAATTTCTCGTGTGACGACATTGCCATCATAGGGCAAGAGTTGGTTCAACATAAAAATCAATGACCCCTTTTTGAAGGAGGAATTTCTCCAAGGGGAAGAATGGCTGGAAAATAAAGGAAGGGGAATTAACAAGTTGTCGCTTCCCCGACCATGGGTAGATGTTTCCCTTTACCTCATTATGTATATCACCTGTGAGGGAAGGGAAACAATTATATTTAATTGTCACTTCCCATTGTTAAATCAGCTCTGACATCAACATATGATAAACCTCCTGTATTTTCTTCTAGAGAATATCATGCATATGGTCGCGGCCATGAAGACAACTACACACCTAGAGAACTACATCACAAACCATTGTCTCATCAATCTAATTGTGGTATACGCCCTAAGTCACCAGGGAAAGATCTGGGATGAATTCATGAGGAAGAAGGCTAGGACTTCCTGAAGGAAGTGATCTGGGAATTCTAAGGAATCCTTGGTGGAAACTAAGGAGCAGCCCCAGTCCTTTAAAGTAAGGGCCAGAAAGATACCAATTGAAAAGTTGATAGGTGATAAGCAACCGAAGTAGAGAGTATAAGGGTTAATGGTAACCTAGAGTCCACATCCACATCTGAGAATAACAAGGATTCGTCAAGGCATGAAGAAGAAGAGAAGGCTCGGTCGAAGGGACCTCCCTCACTAGGTAAGAATGAGACCCAATCCTTATTGCTTAAAATTGAAAATTTAGAAAGAGAAAATGAAAAGTTAAGACAACAGTTAGCAGAGGACAAGGTAAAAGCAAGGATCTCAAGTTTAGATACCTTGGCTAAGGTCGTAAATAGGGTTAGGGAGGAAAATGTTTTAGGTTCTGTATACACGGCGGCCTGTGCTAAAGAATTAGCAAGAACATGATATAGAGTCTATGCGGTGAGCACCATTTCAACGGAAACACAAACTGAGTCCTGGGAAGTTGACGCACAAGAACCCATTGAAGACGTTGTTGATACAC
The DNA here is from genome assembly GCA_000404065.3 of Pinus taeda. NCBI lineage: Eukaryota > Viridiplantae > Streptophyta > Pinopsida > Pinales > Pinaceae > Pinus > Pinus taeda. The sequence goes on from APFE031706382.1 coordinate 10,636, forward strand.
ATGAACTAGCAGCTGAAACAGAGCATCCCATTGAGATTAATTTGGAAACTGATACACAGGAGCCTTTGGATGACATTGTTATTACAAAAGAACCAACAGTGGAAGAAAAAGCTAACCAAAGGGAAAAAGAAGAAGCTGATACACAAGAACCTTTGGATGACATTGTTGTTACAAAGAACTAACAATGGACACAAAAGCTAACCAAGGGGAAAAATAATAAGTTGATACACAAGAACTTGTGGATGACACTGTTGTTACACAAGAACTATCAGTGGAAGCAGAAGCTAACCAAGGAGAAAAATAAGTTGTTACATAAGAACCCATTGATGACGTTGTTGTTACACAAGAACCAGCAACCAAAACAGAGCAGATCCACCCTCGAGAGGCTGTTACACCTTCATTTGTTAGTGCATGTGAGAAAAAACAGGGTCCTGATGAAGGATGTTGTTCAGAAAGAATTTTGTTGATACCATAATTACAAAAATGGAAAAAACAGACACTCTCTCTAAAAGAGGGAGTGATCTCACTCAAGGCACATCAGAAAATGATGAATTCACTCTAGCAGAAGTGGTTAAAGAAAGAGTTAGTGAAATAATGGGAAGAGAAGAGGAGTAAAGAAGCTATCAAGAAGAAAGAGGAACAAATGCAGTTGTTACAACGGTAGGTTCTGGACCTAACAAATGATAGGAAAAATATTTATGAGCTTGCCTTGAACCTGTTAGGTTGTAGGAGGCCTTCCCCATCATATCCAATTTTCCTATGGGAACGATATTATTTGCTTCAATTAAAAGTAGTTTTTGAAAACAAACCATATATGGGTACTTCTACCAGCACTTTTCTAGAATTTTTTCGTGCTTGTGACTTTGATGAACAAAGCTTATATTGTGAGTTGTTTTTACATAATATGGTTTGTGAATATGTTAGTACAAAGATGGTAGCAACTATTTTCTATTATATGGGGGATTTGCAATTGTGAGCCTTCATTTATTTTATGAGTAATCAAATTAAATGGCACTTAGCCATGAAGTCGGATGAAACTAATGAGGAAAAAGCAGCATTGTGGATTAGGGTAGAAATAAGAATGGTCATTGAATTGATACATGTGTTCAAATTTTTCTTAAGTACCCCAGAAGTTAGGGAATAGTTGGCCACTTACAGAAAGAGTATTTTGGGGTTTTGCCTTAATATTTATGCACAAATGAAAAGTCAAGCACTAACAGGGTGCCTCAAGCGCATAGAAGCCAGCAACGTTAGATTACAAGAAGGGGATCCTTTCAGGTTATAGAATTTTGTGACTATTGTTACATGAGTACCAGAATATGCCTCGATGTTGAAAACACTGGGAGCCTTCTGGATTGGGCTTAGGTTCGTATATATTTTGATTTGGTTACCAGTGGAGGAGTAGCATTCGCATTACCACTTGTGTAATTACGAAGAGGAGTATTGGACGTGACAAATGATGGCTACTTAGGGATACAGGTCTGCTAATGAAGACATTGTTGGTGCATATAATTTTATGGAATTTCATCGGAGATATAGTAGTGGCAACCAAGGTTTTTCATGAGGACATGCAATTGCTTCAGTTGGGGAGAGATATTCGGTGTAGTTTTTGTACCTATCTTCTATTCTTTCTTTGCCTATTTTTGACCTTCTTCCCCCTGAAACAGCAAAACTTTACATGTTAACCTCCTTTTTCCTTATTATGAACAATATATTTTTCCATCATGTAACTTTTCCATTTTTTCTAGATATAATGATTCAATATTCCTTTTTATGGCTAACTGGGGTAAGCGTTGGAGAATTCTTTTGGATCCTTTCCTCTTTTTCAAGTGTTTCACATAAGAACGAGGTTATGGAATGAACAACCACATTGATCGATCTAAGAGCGGGATGAAACAGATTGTTGTTACACTCTATGTGTTGTTATAGACCTAGTTGTTACACCACGATGATGTTACAGACCTTGTTGTTACACCGTGTTGTTGTTACAGATTATTGTAGTTAAACCTCGGGTGCCGTTACAAGGTTGTTTTTATCCAGTGTTGTTGTTACATCCCAAATTATTACTTTACTACAAGGTGTTGTTACACCATAGCTATTAAATCCATGGGTACTATTCCATGCAACAACTATTGGAAGTTATGAATTGTCTATTTAGAAAGTGACAGATCCAAGCGGTTATGATTTTAACCGATGTATTTGAATAGAACTCGTATTTAGGAACTGGTTATAACAATTTATATTTTATGATCAGCATGAGAATCATGAGATTCCCATTATTGATCTGCTCCTAATTTTTGGGTGTGTAATTTCTATAGGAGAAACTTAATCCCTCGGACATGCGGGATGGCATATAGATTATTGTTATTTTGATCCTGTAACTTTTAATTATTTTTAATATCAAAGACACTATGGTGATGTTGTTGTTGTTTCCAAGTTGAATTCTTAACTAATCTCGTGTTCATTCCTCTACCCCTGCTAGGGAGGAAGGGCCCTCCTCTTTAGCGGGGACTATAGTGGTAGAGTAGTTTTATATTATTGTTCCTTTCTTTTAATATTTGTATGGTTTTTTGTTGTCGTTGTATAATTGATATAATATATCTGCTTCAATTCCAAATTTATGATATGTTGTTACACATATTTGGTTAGTAGTATGGTAGTTGGCCAGTTGTGTAGTTATCAGTACATTATGTGGCGTGCCTTTGTTCTAGTAAATTTGAAGTGTGATTCCATTCCTGTAGAGTTTTTTTTTATTTCTACATGAATTTTAGTTTCTACAATTAATCCAGTGGAATTATTTATTATTTCTAATTTCACTTTTGGTTGTAGTGTATCGACACAGATAGTGGAGACTCCATTGAAATAATAGACCTGCCCTAGGTTGACAATTAAATGGTTGCAGTCTTGGTCAATTAGGATTGAATAATCCAGCACTAGAATTAAGACGAGTTATAAGGTTGAGTAAAGTATGAAGCTTGGTAGAGTTCCAATTTGAATTTGATCAAGTTAGGTATGTATGAAGAACCAAGTGCTAGTTTATATGTTCACTAGAAATAACGAGGTGATGCAAGTTGTACAACGTTGGGTATTAAGAAGAGATGATAAACCAGTTGTATATTGTTGGGTCTTTAACACTCACCGTCGAGTGGGATTTCCTCCTTCTAGGGTCTTTCATCTGAACTACAATCCAAATTGAAGAGGACCATGATCGTGACTATTCAAATTCCCATGATAGTTACTCTTCAAATTCAACATTCAAGTTATAGGGTGTTTCTTATATGATAACATCTATGCATTTCTCTCCTCACAAACTTGGATGTATAGGTGTGAAAAAAAACTGTGATGGGCTCGATGACCCAAGTTTACATTTTGCATCATGTACAGGAATAAGATATGTAAGGGTTATTCAATTTGGTTTCATCTATTCCAATTCTACCTTTAATCGTTATGTTAAATACTATCTTTTGTTTACTAACGATGCAGGGTGTTCCCTCATCTTAGCTCATAATGATAGTTGATTAGTTTGGATTTAGACATGGATGCAAACTTAGCCAACTTGATATTGATACATCTTGATGTTGATGAACCACAACCTAATTTTGATGGATCCAATGAACCAACCTCTTTTCATCAGGGATCTAAAATGGAGATTATTATTACTAAACTATACCATTTCATGAGGTTTCCCCTTGGCTTTGAGGTTGTTTAGCGAGATGGACCCGCTCTAACCTTTGGCGGGAGGAAGGAGGACAGAAGAGCTAATAGGAGACCCACATAATATCTACGTGGTGATATCGCATATCTACTCAGGTTCTCAATGTTAAAAGCTCATTTATCTACCCTACCTTGGGAGGAACTAAGTAAGGTTAATAAAAGACTAAGGTTATCTTCTCTTTCTTAGCCTACCCAAGAGGAAGTATAAAATCCCGCCAGGTTCCTACAAATGGGAGACTGTTGATACATCAAAGGTAAACCCATGCAAAAAACGAAATGGCAATTACTCAAAGTAAACCCTGGCAATGGGCAATAAATATTACCCTGGAAGGAACACAATTCCCCTTACCCTAGAAAGTGCATAAGAACCTGCTAACAAAAACACCTAGCTCACAGGCCTTCAAAGAAACATATTCACACACACACACACACACACACACATATATAGATATATATGCAGTATGAATAAAATGCATTATTTAGAAACGATAAAAAGTGTGAAGGTAGATTTTCTCACTTCTTTCAATTGTGTTTACGTAGAACTCAATACATTGGTTGATAAATTATCAAAATATGGGCTCTAAATTTTAGGACTTCAGGCTATATTATTTTGCTTGAGTTAAGAAATGGTTTTTTTTGTCAACATTCTTTCTAAGTCAACATTTTTTCTTGGACTACTTTATATGTATTATATGCAATAGTTTTGTATTTTATGTAATACTTTAGTTGACATTTTTTTTCTTGGAATAGTTTATATGCATTAGATGTATTATGTGTAATATGTTGAGACATCACATATACACGCCCCAACTGCAGGCCATGACAGTGTGAAGGGTTATGTTATACGTGATCAGGTTTGTGATAGATGATATAACCCACCAAGAGTTCATGTTCTACTCATAGATCATGCCTCTGACACTAGTCAAAGTGTCAGAGCCACTGTTTCTGGTTTATGATCATGCTACCTCTAGTGGACCTTCTTTGCCTATTTTAGGTACACCTCCTATATTTTTAAATCCTCTTTAAACTTTATGTGTTTATTTCTAGAAATTGTCTTTAACTGATGTGTTTGAACTTAATGTATATGTTATTATGCTTCTGGTTGGTTAATTATATATGTTAAATTATGTTTATGATTTGTAGATCCTCATCAGGTTGAAGTTGAGGATCAGAGTGCAACATCAATCCCTCTGTGGGATGATGCTACAACTCATATGACATTGGAGGATGTTATGACCTGTCATACATGGATCACATAATAGATATGTAACATCCTTGCCAGTTCACCAACTCGTCGTGGTTTGTCTTTGATGTTGGATAACATCAATACGTTAATCAAGACATACTGGAGTTTGGGCCCACAGAGAAACCTCCTATAGTCTATACAGAGGATTAAGAGGCATGAGGTTAGAGGCCCATGTAGTTTGGAGGTGGTGAAAAATGCCACCAAGGACATTGATGTTCGTGGGCAGTTGTTCAAAATCCCTTTGGATCACCTTGCTAGACATAAAGGTCCGATTCCACTGAAATATTTTAGGAATGTTAATGCAGCCCCTTTTGTGTATGATAGATTCATTGGAGCTTGAGGCCAATTCCCCCACCATGACCAGGTCACCATTTATTGTTACAAACATTTATATGCAAATTCTGTGTTACATATGAGGTCGAATTACACTGATACTGGATCTTGTTATTATGTACCCGAATTGGGATGTACTGATGAGTATGATGGGGATCTTAGGGACCCTAAGCATTTACCACCACCTTCGAGATTCTTGCCACTACCATCTCAGAGCTTGGTATTACCGACAGAGCTAGAGGAGTTATCACAACTCAGTGGTGAGACCAGGGAGACTACGACAGACAACATACAAATGTCATTGTCCAATGCACATATTGCATTGGATGGAGAGATTAGGAGACCACCTCCATTTCCTTGTAACCCACCAGTGCCCTTATATGATGAGCATTTCTTGCAATTTTACCCTTTGACCAATTTTTGACATATACATGTATGTATCATGATGTCATTCCTGAGACTCAGAGGGCGCATGACCTGCTTGAAAATAGACCCTCGGTATGTACCACCGCCTCTGATATTCTTGCCACTACCGCATCAAAGCTTGGTATTACCGATAAAACTAGAGGAGATATCACTACTCAGTGGTGAGACTGGGGAGACTATTGTAGACAACATGAAAATGTCATTGTCTAGTGCACATATTGCATTGGATGGAGAGATTAGGAGACCAACACCATTACATTGTGATTCGCCAATGCCCCTATATGTTGATGCATTTCTTGCAAGTTTAACCTTTGACAAAATTTTGACACATATATGTGTGTATCATGATGTCATTCGTGAGACTCAGAGGGTGCACAACCTGAATGACACAAACAAAACTTTTGACTCTTATTGTCAAATTATGCATAATTATTTATATTAATATCTAGTTAGTATTAGATTGCATTTATATTGATAAGTTCATGATAGCATGTAGACACAACTTAGTTACATGGATAAGCTTATGAGGTCATCCAAGGGGGAAGTTGATCAGCCAAGCCATCCTTAACCAAAGCATGTTTCCATGGATTCTCCTCCACCTCATATGCTCACTAATGTGGAGGAGAGTCACTATGTACAACCACATGGACCAACAATTGAGGTAAGCTTTTTTATTCCCAAGATTTCAACATTTTTTTTAAGTTACACATATATGCTAATTAGTTTGTAGACTAATTATAACTTGTCTTTGCCATTGTGTACACAAACCCATATGAAAAGTGTCGTTTATGCCACTATTATGTGGAGACATGAGTGGAATGTTGGGTTTAGAGACACTAATAATGTGGGTCCATCGATGCAGGCCCCAATCATTGAGCCATGGGAAAGGTAGCACCAAACCTAGATTCATCAGACCCCCATCCTATCTGATTTTCATTTGGACTCGACTGAGGTTAGTAGATTCATGTATGTAATTGAAAATGTGGTTTAAAATAATTTATTTCCATATTGTTTATTTTTTACAAATAATGATTTAATTAGTTTGAATTTGAATGTATTATATTGTAATACCAACTTATGAACAATTACTTTGCGAGACAAAACTCACATAAGAGTTCTGGTGGTACTTAGAGTGGATAGTTTGTATATTTTCAAGCTCATTTCATAGGGAACATTCACATGTGATACAGACTTGGTATATTTTCATACATGGATAGTTTATGGATGTATATGGACACTACTTTAGTTTATGGATGCTTATTATTTTAGTTTATGGATGTTCATGCGATATTTGTAATTTGTATATATTTTTATATGGATAGTTTATTGATACACATATTCACTATTTCAGTTTATGGATTTGTATTAATCTTCTATATGAATGTTCATTAATTTTTGAATTTTATGGATATGTTAAAATTATTTCACTAGTTTAATTTTTTTCTATATATTATAACTTTTATTAGTAAAATATAGCAATTTTGATTTCCAATTTCATAGACTATAAAAATAAGTACAGTCTTAAGTTATGATGCAAGCTACTTTGATACATAAAATGAACTAAAATATAACATGTATCAATTTAATATTGAACATGGAAAGAATTACAATCATGCTTCATATTGGCTTGTAGAAAGTGGTTTTTAGTGCAATCAACATGTATGTTATCACAACTCAATTTTAAAAATAAATTATTTGAATTATGAAGTCATCCATATTATAGTAAAAAACATATATATGAAAAATTTTGTAACCCACCCATATACCATTGCTTGGACAACATTTTTAAGTATTTCAACCAATTTATTATCTCAAATTTCAATTAAAAACACAAATAGAATTGAAATAGGTTTTATTCAATTTTAAAAGATGTCATGTAAACAACAAATAAGTTTTATTCAACATTATTTCTTTTGAGTTTATCTACAAGATCTTAGTCATAAAAGTTATAAGTCAATCATACTGAAATTTAATATATAGCTTAAAAAACAATATATGACAACATTTCTATAATTTTATATAATGTTATCAACTTTTCTAAATTTACAAATAGTTATCCAAGTATTTCAATCAATTCTTTATGATTGAAATAATTTTTTTTCAATTTTTAAAAACTCAAATATAATTGAAATAATTTATATTCAATTTTAAAATATGTGGAGATGTAAAAGTTACAAATACAAGTTTTATTCGATTTTATTTCGTTTGAGGTTATCTACAAAATCTTAGTCATAATGCATGTCATCAATAAATTTCTTGTGCTTACACTGAAATCAATGGCATGATGTTAAACTAATTACCTTGAAATTAACGTACACCATATATCTAGTTACATCAAATCAGAAATCAACATCTTCACTGAAATCAATGCATCTAATGCAAGTAATTAAATAGGATGAGAAATCAACATCCACACTAAATTAATGCATCTAATGTAAATAATCAAATGGGATTAGAAATCAACATCTACACTAAAACTAATGCATCTAATGGTGCAAGCAATCAAATAGGATTAGAAGTCAACATCTACACTAAAATCAATGCATCTAGTGCTAGTAATCAAATAGGATTAATAATCAACATCTACATTGGAATCAATGCATATAATCCAAGCTCAATCAAACAAGATTAGAAATTAACATATTTAATGAAATTAATGCATTTATCGAAAACAATGAAATAGAATTAGAAATCAACTTCTACACAGTTTTCAGTGCATCTAATGTTGGAAATCAAATAGGATTAGAAATCAACATATGTACACTGAAATCAATGCATCTAGTGCAAGCAATGTTCTTCCCTTTCTCTCCCCTCTCCATCTATATTGATATCTCCCTCCATATCTCCTTCTTTGTCTATCTATCTCACCCCCTAGACACACACTCTCTATGTCTCTCTTCATATCTATCTATATGTCCCTCCCTCCCTCTATCTCTCTCTTATTCCCTCTCTCCCCCCTCCATCTATATCTATATCTCCCACTATCCCTCCTTCTTCATCTCTATATCACCCCGCAAACATACACATTGTTTCTCCATATCTATCTATATCTCCCTCCTCTCCCTCTTCCCCTTCTCTCCCTCTGTCTCCCCTTCTATCTCTCTTCCCTGTTACTCTCCTCTCTCCCTCTCTCATCATCTCCCTTGCCACTCTTGCTCTCTCCCTCTCTCCACCTTTCTCTCTCTATATGTCTTTCTTCTTACCTCCATCTCTCCCCCCATCCAACCCCATCTCTCTCTCTCCCCCTCCAACTATATATCTCTCTGTCCATACCTCTCAAGTCCTCTATCTCTTCCTTTCTCTCCCACCTCCCTCTATCTCTCACCCTCATCACTCTCTCTCTCTATCTTCGTCTTGCAACTCTGTTGACTATCTCCCTCCCTCCCTCATTCTCTCTCCCCCTTCTCTCCATCTATCCTTTGTCTATCTATCTCAACCCCAAACATACACACTCTTTCTCCATCTCTCCCTTGTCACTCCCTCTCTCTCTTCGCCTTTATCTCTCTATATGTCTTGAATTTCTTCCTTCCCTATCTTTTCCTCCAAATCCATCTCTTGAGCTCCCTCTCTTTCTCAGAGACTCTCTCCTCCTCTCCCTCTCTCCATCTTTGTGTCCCCCCTCTCTCTTACCCTGCTCTCCCACTCTCTCTCCTTTATATTTCAAAAAATTTAAAATACTTTGACAATTAAAATATTATGTTTAAATTATTGTTTTATTTTGATGTCGTACAACAATTTAACCTTTCTTTTATATAATACATATTTAAAATGCAAGATTTCAAATGTGTGTTGTGTACATTCACCTTGACATAAAATGATAGTTTTCCATTAGAGATACATAGAGCGCTTCATGTGTTCCAATTGAAATTGTTTAGGTCTTATTTCTTTAGATAACTTTACGTTATGATTGCTTCAATATTTTAAAAATATTAAGTATGTTAGATTTATAAAAAAAAAAAGGTCAAATAAAATTAACATATTGAGTGAGCTTCTATGACACTTTTTGTGTTAATGACTCTTTTGTTGACACCTACTACATATATCAACCACATTTATTAATGTAGTTGTGATAGTATATATTATAATATAACAAATTTTATATTATATTAATTCAAAATTAATAAATATAATAATATTAACATTAAAATATA
>APFE031706384.1:0-22081 GCA_000404065.3 Pinus taeda
AAGCATATTTCAGTATTTTACATTAATGAAATGAAGTATTATTTCTACTGCATCTCTGTATTTATGGTTATGTCTATAATTTTTTGCATTCCTATTTAAATCTAGATCACTTTCTCCTCTTGAAGACACAAAAGTCTGTAGCTTGAGATTTTGAATTTGTAGGGGACATACTTTCCCTTGGCCTCTTGATTTCTTTTCCTTTTGGGATAGGAGTTTGCAGATATGATTGACTGGCTATTTTCTCTTCAGCCCCCCAATAGTGTGTTTTATGTCCACTAGTCTTGATTAGCATACTGCTCTATCTCTGGCCCAGTGGTATGTGCATATGGAGTAGACTTCTGCTCAACTCTCAACTTTGAAATTATTCCTAATGGATCATAAGACCACGTGAAGCTTGGTTTAAATTTCATCTACTTTAATATTTCCTTCAATTCCTTTGTTGTTGCTATAGTATTTACAATATAAGGCCCAACATTTGCCTTCAATTTAAACTATGCCTTCTTTTTATTTGATACAAAATGCAATTCATCCATGTTTAACATCTTTCTAGTGCATTCAAGGGCAAAGACTCTCACTAGCACAAACACTAGCAATCTATAGGAAGAAAGCTCACACCTATAGATTCTAATTTATGTATAATTATGATATAAATACCAATCTCCAACTTTTGACTACTCTGAAAGATGAAAAACCTTCTTGATCTCTGGTAAAATCCTTGGTATAACATCATTGCTAAGTAGACACAAGGATGTATGTAAAAAATTATCCACAAATTTGGTGAATGAATAATCCTATAAGTTTCTTCCAAATAACTAAATCTAGTGAATGACTAATAATGGGCTTCCCTGATCATCCATCTTTTGTAATTGGAAATTGAACTTGTCTGCGTAGTAAAATAGCATCAAATATACTAAAACTGACTGGTGTTTGAACACACCTTCAGCTTTAAACTTGAGCAACTGCTCATGTATAGCATCTAATAAGAATTGATTGTAATTGGAAAGAATTGAAGGCTTCTAACCAACTGGAAATAGTGATAAACACCCTAATACTACCTCATCTACCCATTGGTCTGTATGATAACCTAATAAAAAAGTAACCATGGAAATGACTTGTCATGACATCTCCGATAAAATAGAAGCAGAGTATGGGGGACTTTTTCTATGCAATTCGAAATTCTCAGGCAGAAAACATTCGAAAATATGGACTCTCTAGGGGAAGGTAATATTTTTATATATTTCCATGAGTGCGTCAGTGGAAAATGGGTGCAGAGAGGCCTAAGAATTTATCTGAAGAGCTTGACAAATCCTTTATGGGAAAATAGAAACAAGGCTTCTTTATTTTGGGTAATCACTGCTTTCTGGATGGGGAGGTACCTGAGATGACACCAGGTAGCGAATTCAAGGAAAATATGAGTCTGGGGAAAGGGAAATTGAGGTAGAAGCGATTTCCAGATATTTAAATCACCACTTTGGTCTAAATACTTTTTCTTTGCCCAATTATGGAGCTCATATAGATCAAACTCACATTAAATTTTTGCTATTTTGCATAGAGTATCAATCAAAGGGGTCCTATATAAATCAATGATAGGGGGTACCATAGGATTCTCATTAGGCATTTTCCCTTTCTTTTATGCAAAGACATATTTAATTTCAATAGGAAAATCAGGGAAATAGAGTTACCAAGTGTAGTTAACTAAGATTTGCAGAAGCAGATCTCTTTGGAGAGGGTGCTGGTAGGCTTAAAAGATCCTTCAAGTTGAACCTATGTAAATCAAACAATTGTCGAAAGGGAAATTTTCAGGTTGAGGCAGGATTTCTATAACAAAATTTGAGGGTGTTTAACAGAATTGTTACCGTTTTTGGAGTGTGCCATTAATGTAAAATTCATATGTTGGCAGGAGAAATTTATTATCCAACGTTTACATGACTATTGGTGGGTGATTTAGATGATAATGGTCATATGACATGGAGAGTAGGTGACATGGATGAAGGGATGAATGACAAATGGCGTGGGTGGATAGCATGGGAATAAACGAGCGGAAGGGAGTGTCAGATGGTGGTTTTCGAGGGGATGAGGGGGTCGGAGCAGTAAATGGTATTGGGAGGGGACCCCCCGAAAACACTATGGAGATGACACATAACTTGGGTGGTTTATTTGGAAACGGGTGGGGATGATTATAATCATCAGAAAGTGCGATTGTTTTGTAAAAAACGACAAAACATCCTATCAACTTTATTTCAAACTTTAAAAAAAAACTTTAATAACAATTTTAATCAGTGGAATTTGAACTAGTGCACCCTTCAGGGTTTTATTATTTTTTGTTTAATTATTTTTCTTTTCCCCTTTAATTTTTTTATTTTTTCTCTTTTCTATTTTTTCTTTCTTTTCTATTTTTTCTTTTTGATAGGCTAGATAGACTAAAAATGAAAAATAATTTACAATATCCCTGTGGGATAAATGGTTAAATAAACATACCTAAACTATTATATTTAGAAGACCCTAACACATTTTTCTCTTCACCTCTGATCTTCTATTTCCTACAAACATGCCATGTTAGATAAATCAAATAGAAGATATAATCAAAATCATACCTTAGTGTATCTCAGGGGAGGCTATCACATCTGCACAACTCATTCCAAATAATATATATATATAATAGCAACACATATCAACATCATGATGCATGCATGATAATAATAAAAAATTGTAACAATAATTCCACATGTGATAACCATAACCCTATACATGTACCCCGAGATCCAGTGTTGCAACTTCGCTTTGATACCACCATGTAACCAGCCCATCACACATGTACCTGCTTTTACAAGCTCTTTAGGGTAAACATGAGCTAAGTGTTACTACGAAATGACCTAACCTCTAAGTTCTATTTATGGAAGTGGGATCTACTAACCAGAAACATATTGCCATCCCTCAGGTACACAATATCACCCAAGTAACTGAGAACAACCATTGGTGATAAATCCATGAGTTGGAATTTTCACTTCTCATATTTTACACTCCAACTACATGCTTGACACACTGTGCATGCAGTTGGAAGGCTCCAACCGCGCTTATGGGCCTTCCTACATGTGCTTATAAATGAGATTCTCCAGTTCAAAGGGTGAAGTTGTGATATTTGTGCCACTTTTTCAAGGCTAGCCTACAATCCATTGCCCAGTACCACCCATAACTCTTGAGAACTCATTCTAGAATGACAACATGTATTTACAAATAATACTAAGGCTAGAACTTGCTCAAGCATGCCAATCACATAATAAACATGTAGTAAACATGGTAGCTATAGGTCATGAATGCATATTTGATCATGATGTTCTCAACTTCATCAGAGAATCAATAAGAAAAATAATTGCCCTCTCAAGTTAGCTGAAATAACCCTTATTAGCCCATGCATACATTAACTATTCCATAATTAATCAAATCATGAACAACATCCATAGTAAGATTACATCATTCAACCATGCCTGCAACCAGCATATAACCAAAATAAAATCCATGACAAATCAAACCATAAGATCAACATAATAACCCGTACATGTGCTTATCAATCACAATAAGAAAATAGCTCATATTAATCATATGCAAAATCCAACCAAGTTAGGGACTTCCACGTACCACTTGACCATAGATTGGTCTGAACCAAATCTCTCTTTCAACCAATCACCCTCGTATCATATTCCAAGCATGAATGTGGGATTATATGGGTTAAACCAAAATAGAACCAACCAGGGCTTCCAGAGTCCAAACCACCTCAACCATTAACCATAGTGATTTCACTTAAACGGGTCCATAAATCATTGACATCAAAAGAAGCTTGGATGCCTTCGTCTTCCTTCACCAGATCCAGAGGAATTATCTATCTCCACCCATCCATCAAGAGTTCTAGGAGAAATTCCATCTCCACCCTTGATCCTTGGGAATTTTCTAGAGACCACCTCAACTAGGATCCAAGTCTATAGGCCATCCAAAGCTTAATAAAAATAGAAAATCCACTACATCATGGTTATCCAAGAAATGGCAAGTCAAGACTGAAACCACTTACAATCTAAGACAATTCGATGCCAATGACAACAAAATAACTAAAGAACCACATGCATGTACCATGCATCCAAATCTCAGCAAGGAAATCACACATGCAACCAGTTACCTGCAATGAACAATAATTTTATTTGTGGTTACAAACTTTCTTTTGCACTCCCTTGCTTTCTTGTCTAAGTGCTTCCTCTCTCTTCTCTTCGAGCTCTATTTCTTAATGTGATCAAAGCTAGAACTGACAAAAGTTGTGAATTGTTTTTTTGATGCCTTTTTATCATTGATGTCTAGTCTCTCTCTTTCCTTTTTACTTTTTCTTCATTTTTCCTTCATTTTCTGTCTAATTTCCCTTGCATGCATATTTGTTTCTTCATCTTCATTTTCTCCTATTTTCCTTTATTTCCTATATTAAATGTCAATTATTACCTCTTTTCCTTTACCAATGTCTTTGCCAATTTCCATAGTCCTTAATAAACTGCAAGTGATTCCCATTACAATGTTTACCTATCATTCGGCTTGGTATATGTGTCCCATGACCTTGGTTTCATTTTATGTACATGAAAAATAAGCCAAGGATTGCCACATTCTGATTATTTCTTCATGATAAAAAGGTCTTCAACCCTCATTGTATCATGGTTTAGTGATCTAGGGATCTTTGGCTTATAGATGTATCAAAGAATCACATGTAGAAATTCCAGCTTAACATAGAAATTTAATGTGCACATGAGGAAAGAAGACGAAACACATAAAAGCATGAAAAGAAGACAACAAGACTTGATAATGGAGTTCTTCCAACTTGGACTACATCTTCGGGCCCTGCTCGAGCAATGGGGAGGCCTTCATTCATTAAATGGCATGAAAATAAGAGAATAAAATCATTAGTTACATAAAAGGAGTCTTATAACTCCACTCTAGAAAATGTCTGAGAAAAGGAGAACTCAGATGGAGAAATGGATAGCACCACTGTGTCTGTGGCATCGAGAAGCACTGAAAACATATAAGATTTTCCCAATTCAGACAAAATGCACTTTCGCCCTTTCCTGCAAGCTCTGCCTCGAACTATGTGCCAAAAATCCTCTCCCCGCCTTTCTGTGTTCATCGGGCTTTATAATCTTTCTTTTGGTTACAAGCCTGCTTAAATCGAGGGTCGATTTTTCAGATTAGAAGTCGTTTAGATGGAAGGATTGGCGGGCGCAACAAAACCCCAAAAATAGGCCTTTTTCATTCAAAACCATAATACACAAAAACATTGAAAATTTTGACCACAAGGCTTAAAATTCAGACTTCAAATTTATCAAATCCGCTTTAATCTCCTATCGGGTCCAGTCCCTTTATCGCAAATTTCTATCACGTTTTTTAATGGCCCTATCACAGGGATTGCTGATCGCAGATCGCTGTTGGCAAATCTCATTGGTATATCACACCTAAAATGGCCTGGGGGTTCTTTCTTTTGGATTCGTCGATCGCCGATATTCAGATCCGTCGATCACTGATATGTCGATTCGCCGATCACCAATGTGTTGATCAGCTAATCGCTGATATGCCAATCCGCCAATTGCCAATATGTCGATTCGTCGATCACTGGTGTGCCGATTCACTGATCGTCGATGTGCCAATTTGTCGATCCACCGATCCGATCGCTCCTCCGATCGCCGATCGCAATCGCTAATCGCATGTTTTAATTCCTGATATCGGCCATCGTTTTCCCCTGATATTGTTGAGGCTTAGGCTAGATGGATCCGGAGGAAGGTTTTGCTTGGAGCCACAGACGAATGAGGTCGTATTCTTCCACATTCTTTTGAAGTCATCAATAAAGAAGCTATGTCTTGTTCCTAATGTTATGATCTTAATGCTTTAATCAGTGTTTTAATCTAACTAATGTATGATTTCATGTTTTATACTTATATGATTATATGATCTAACATTTATATCATGAACATGCTTTCAATTACTGCAAGTATATGTGCTTTTATTGAATAAGTTGCAAGTTTGAAGAATTGGAGGAAGCATAGGGTTTGGACACTATGGGAACGACCTCAAATGTAGGACCTTTTGGTAATACTTCTTCTTCCTACTTTAGTAGTTTATGTCTTAAGGTTGCTTCTTTGTTTGCTTCTTGTTGGTGTATGCCCTCTGCTCTGTTGGGGTGTTCAACCCATACCCTAGGGTGAATTATTCCAGTAACAAATATGGAAGAGATTCTTCCATTGATTCAAAGAGACCTCTCCAAGCAATAACACATCATTGACGAACATAAGGTGAGTGAATGAAACATTTATGGTGATCTATAAGTCGATCCCTTTTCCGGACTCTTTGTTTGAGAAAACCGAGTTTAAGCATGACAACCTCCATTCCAAAATTTCTCCTCACAAGTATGATCTATAGACTAAGAATTTTGAACCAGTTGACAGAAGTTTAGTTCAGCTAACCATGAGTGGTTAAATTTAAAGGGCATTCCTTCCCATATACGATTGCCCTACAATTGTAAGAAGATTGGAGAATGGTTTGACAATGTCTCTGGAGAAATCCATGAGCACATATACCCAAGTTGTTTGAGGAGATCTTCATGGACTAGAAATATGTCTAGTCGTTTTCCTATCAAGCTAGGACCAGAACAACCATTCTTCCATGTCAGAGTGAGGGGTGAGGGGCGAATATCCACTAGGGAGTTTTCCTTGAAAACATTTTTGAAGAAAGAGCTCATGGAATCCAATTTGCATCGCTGCCCCCAACACTCCTCACCAAAAGTGGTGAGATTCAAGTCACTTGCAATGATAACAGATCTAATTTTCAAAATACCACAAAGATCCAAATGTTGTTAGAATTCAAAACGACCTTAAACAAAAGCATACATTTTGATAAGATGAATATGTTGTCGAGAGCCTCGAATGCATCCTGAAGAGATAGATTGTCATCTTTTTTGCATGGTTCACAAGCACCTTGGTCAGTGAGTGATCAACGTCACGGAAAAATCTGGCGATAGTAGGCTAAAGCGCCACTCGGCCTACTGCAAAACTGACCCAAGGCTTCGGGTGGATTCCACCCTGTGCTCCCGATGGCGAGGCATGTTTTGACCACGAAGCTAACCTTAGGCTAGAGAAGATTGTCATCTTGAAAGACATTATATTTACTTTAAATAAGGAATCAAATAACATTACCATATTCTAGATTAAAAAAAACTAAAATTATTAATTCTTTAATATACTAAAAATCTATAAAATATATTTGACTATTTAATAATTATTTAATAATATTAATAATGATAAAATATTAAAAAATAATATAAGATTAATTTCAAATTATATTATTATTTATAAAAAGTTTTAATCATATTAAATAATAATGCCAACTCTTTAATAATGCTAATAAAGTTTAATAAGATACTAAAATTAAAAAAAAAAAACCCGGTTAATCAAATAAAATAAAATAAGATTATATATAGATAATATATATATATATATATATAATTTAAATTTTATTTCGTAAATTATGTTCTAATTATAGTTAAATGATTTATTTCCTAAATTAAATGGAAATCATTTCAATGTTTTTCAAACCTGCTCCATTATATCTCTAATAAACTACTAATCGTCCCTCATTAGAGTAGTTATAAGGCTAACTTGTTAATAAAAATTTAGTTCATAAAGAAAACAGCCAAACCGTCACGAGGAAACCGGGGCCGGGACACCAGATGTGTGTGGAAAAGGGTCAGTTCTGATCATGAGGGCTGCTTTGGATGCACACCGGCGGACATCACCAAATATCACAATGTCACGAAATATCTATCGGTTCCAATCACTTACAAAGTTATATATATGAACTTGTATGGCGCGTGTCAATGAACTCATACTCAAGAGCGATTAATTTTTTGTGTTGCAGTTGGTACACAGTGCAGTTACAGAAGGAAAAGAAAGGCGCAGGTGGGTGACGAGCCATTAATAGTAATTGGCGTCTCGCCGAGTCAGCTGACGAGGAAAATATGGAAGGACGAGCAGGCAACAATGAACATAGGGTGGTGGAACATAGGCTAGTGCAAGTTGGGGTACCCCCATTTTGGAATTGTTGCAGGGCATGATGAACCGATAGCGGTGCCGGTTGGGGTACTCGTTTTTGGAATTTTTTGCTGGATATGATGAACAGATGGCGGTGGAAGTTGGGGCACCGGTTTTTGGAATTGTTCTCAGATATGATGCACAAATGGCAGATATGATGCACAAATGGCAATGCCAGCTGGGGCACCAGCGTTTGGAATTGTTCTGAGATATGATGAACAGATGGTGGTGCCAGCTGGGGCACTGACTTTGCCAGCTAGGGCACCGATTTTTGGAATTGTTGACTGATATGATGAACAGATGGCGGTGCCAGCTAGGGCACCGACAGTTGGAATTATTGTTGAATATGTTGAACAGATTACAGTGCTAGCAGGGGCATCGACTTTTGGAATTGTCAATGGATACGGTGAAATGGTGGCGCCAACTGGGGCACAAGGTTTTGGAATTGTCGTCGGATATGATGGATACGATGAACAGAGGGCGGTGCTAGGTGGGGCACCGACATTTGGAATTGTCACTGGATACGATGAACAGATGGCGGTGCTAGCTGGGGCAACGACTTTTGGACTTTTGGATTTGTCACCAGATACGATGAACATATGGCGGTGCCCGCTGGGGCACCAACTTTTGGATTTTCGTCGGATATAATGAACAAATCGCGGTGCCAATCCGGGCACCGACAATTGGATTTGTCGTCGAATACGATGAACAGATGGCAGTGGGCGCTGGGGCACCGACTTTTGGAATTGTCGTCGGATATGATGAACAGATGGCGGTTCCAGTTGGGGCACCGACTTTTGGAATTGTCGCCGGATATGATGAACAGATGGCGGTTCTAGCTGGGGCACTGGCTTTTGGAATTGTCTCCGGATATGATGAACAAATGGTTGTCACTGCTGGGGCACTAACTTTTGGAATTGTTGCCGAATATGATGAACAGATGGTGGTGCCTGCTGGGGCACCGCCATTTGGAATTGTTGTAGGATATGTTGAACAACAAGGAGTGGAAGATGGAAGGCAAAGGCAACATATTCCATTACCTGGGGCAGACAATGATGACAATGATGAAATAATAGAAGAAGAAATAGCAAGAAATATAGTAGAGAAATTGTGTCAAAAGATTGAGTTAAATGAAGTTGCAGATGAAGAAGAAGGAGAGAAATCAATATGTTCTATTTGCATAGAAGCCTTGAATTATATTGAGGACCATGACAATGAAGCTGTAAATGGCATATATCGTAATGTGCTTCGTTTACCATGCTCCCACTTGTTTCATTTAGACTGCATTTCAAAATGGTTGCGGAGAAATCTCTCGTGTCCCATTTGCCGAACTCTAATTGGGCGGTCAACATCTTTGTTATAGAATTTGCAAACATGTAACTTCAACAGTTTCTTGTGTTACTTTTTTTTGTTTTAAATCATCGGCTTTGAATGAGTTGTTTCTTTGGTAATCATCTTGTCGTGAGTTCTTTGAAATAAAATGCAAACTCGAGTTATTTTTTATTTATTTTTTGCCCTTTTCCTCGTTAATGAGAGCACGCTAGGATTTGTAAGGATTTGTCTGTTTGAGTAAGATAATTTGTATCATTGATATTTGTTATAGAATTCTCACACGTGTACGTTTATGATCTTATGTTATTGTTTTTTTTAAATTATTTTGACTTTTAATCAGTTGTTTCTTTGCTAAATAATCTTGATTTTTAATGTTTTATTTGAAATAAAATGTGCACTCTAATAATATTATATTTTTTTGTTGTTTCTTTTTTCTGGTTAATGTGTGTATGTTGGAATTAATGGATAGTTTAAGTAATTTTTTTTTTAATAAGGTTGTGTTAAATTATTAAATTAATTAGACAATTTACCAACAAATTAATTAGATTAATTAATTTTATATATATTTATTGAGAGTGTTTTTATATGTTACTTATTATATTTCCAATTTTTTTTTTAAATACCAAAATCTTATTTCACTTTTATAAGACTTTCATATAGCTTTTTAGATTTGTCAAAGATAAAAAATAACTTTATGCTTGGCTCCTAAGTGTATGGGATCCCTTTGAGATCTCTTGCTCTTGTGGTAAGTCATACATAAGTCAAACTAGAGATCCTTTGATTTAAAGAACATATGGATATGATACCTTTCATAATCGTGTAGCTAAATCAACCATTGTTGAACACTCCCTCAATATAAAATATTTACTAAAATATTAGCCTCTAACAAAGGCATCATCAAGGAAGCTCCAGAGAACTCCTATAACTTTAATTGTGAATATTGATATAAGTTGAGCAATTTTTGCAAACCTATAGTCCTTTTATTTTCCTCCAAATATAATCCTCCTTATTCTAATGTTAGTTCTAATCCATCCTAATGTCCTCATCTTTTAGGTTCCCTATGCATCATCATGAAAGATTTAGAGATTGAAAAACACTCAAATAATTTTAATCGAGGAGATGGATATAAGTTGAGCCTTAATTGAAAACTTAGCATCCATTTATTTACCTCAAAATATAATTCTCCTTATTCTCATATTAGGTCTAACCCATCCTAATGTCCCTTTCTTTCACCTTCGTTTGATATCCCTCTTCTTCGCCCCTCCCTGCCCCCTACTCTTTTCTATTTTGTTCTTTCGTATTCCATCTACGATGTTTACAAGAGTATTCATATATTTCTCCCTTTCCCTTGTCCTTTCTTTTACTTCATTTTTACCTTTAATTTCCTCTATACTCCTCTGGCTTAATCTCGTCTTTTAATCTATTTTACTCCATTATAATCTAATTCTATTTTTCTATTATTATTTCATTAATCTTTTAATTTTTTAATATTTAATTCTATTAATAAATAAAAGTACACATTAATTAATGGTAATATTTAAACTTCAGTACATATTAATTAATGGTAATATTTAAACTTAATATGGCCATTTGTGATTTATCTCATCAATTTCATTGAATTCCTTTCCAAACTAGACTAATTTTAATTTGTCTTATTCTAGTTATTTCCATATCTCCTTTTTAATAATTATTTATAAATTGATTTTCATTAATGATCACATTTATTTCTAAGGGTCATAACCATTTTATGATTATTTTCTTTTCTACATATATATCTAGTCTAACACTCTTTGATTCTTCATTACAGTTTGTATCCTTGAAAATGGATTTTGTGTTTACCTAAAACTTCAGGCATTACACACAATGATTGAGAAAATTCATAATCAATTTATTTATATATTCAAAATGAAATTTAATTAAAAAAATTATAATTTGAATTTTTAAAATAAAATAAATTATTTTTATTATAAATTTATAATAGTTTTATCAATTGAGTTTAGCATGGGTGGTTGCGTGGAATGGTTGTTATCTTGCCCACCGAGAATCAAGTCTTGTAAAGTTAACATGTATATTAATAACAACAACATCTCTCTTACCTTTGGGCTAAGAGGAAGGTTGAATTTCTTCCTCTGGGAGTGGAAACCCCTAGGGTTAGTTCAATTTATTGACTCCCATGGTTAAAGCACCTTTATTATTGAAATCCAAGGTTGACATTGCAAGAAATAATCCCATCTCTACTACCTTCTATCAAAGGTTGAGATCAAAATGCGGGTTCCCATTTACTGTGAGGTCTTTAATCTTATACAATCCCTTAGATTCTGATGTCTGGTTCAACCAATCCTTGAACCTGTTATAATATATGGAGATCAAAATGTGGGTTTCTATTTACAGTCATATCTTTAATCTTATACAATCCCTTAGATTCTAATGTCAAGTTCAACCAATCCTTGAATCTAATATGGAGGTCAAAATTTGGGTTTTCATTTACTATCAGATCTTTGTTCTTATATAATCTCTTATATTCTGATGTCTAGTTCAACCAATCCTTGAATTAGCTATAATATATGGTCCCGGCATGAACAAAATATGAACCAATTTTGGCACAACATTTAAGATAACCTTTATATTTGACTATCAATATTGGATCACATTCTCTAGTTGAAAAAAATGTTATTTTTTCTTTCCCTTTGTAATTTTCGAACAATATTGTATTCTATGGGTGACATAGCATTAAAAAACAATAATAGAATAGTTGAGATGAGATTTGATATTCATAAAGCCAAAAAAATATTTGTATCCATGTTTGCTTCTAGGAATAATTAACTTTATTTTGGATTATGTGAATTACCAATTTTGTTTTGCATGCTATAATACTATGTATGACTATTTAAGATATCCAAAGTATTATGTTGCTTCCTCAAAGCCTTCCCTCGTAAAATGTTGTTGAACAAATATTATCATTTACATTATTCAGTTTATAGAGTGTTTTCCCAATTGGTTTTGAATATTTATTGGTTGTTGGATGATACATTTCAAGATGGAAGTAGCTTTGCAGTAAGAGCATCACCACAAGTGGTTGGCAATGATTCCTTTCATTTTGAAGGTATTATTTTTAAATTTTCTTTAGTGAAGCAAGATGAAATGAAGTATTCCTTAATATCCACTAATATCCATGATCTATTAGACTAGTACTACATGCATGGTTCTCTTTGTATATGGATGAATCAACTCATGGATGGAAAGTCAACATTGTTTTTATTCTTCCTAGTTGTGGGGGGGCTGGATATTAAAGATAATAAAAAGTTTTAGTGGGTTCTTGAGAACAAGATCTAGTGTTCCAACATAGTTTCATTTCCCTTTCAAATTGAAGGGAGTTGGGGTTCTAGATGGAAGCAAAGCCTTCCTGAAACCTCTCTTTCCTCTTTACTACTTTCATTACAAACCTCTCCCACAAATACACTATGCATTCAAGGAAAGTTTCCATAAAGTAACTATTTGGTCAAGGTGTTAAATCTGTAAAGCTCCTTGCAACTTCCAAACCTTGAAGTTCTTTAAAATCAAGTTTATGCTAGACTACAGGCCAAATCCATAATAGCTTGCATTTAAGGGTCTGATATTTCAGGCTTCAACTAGCAAACTGGCTTCAGTGCCACTTCAAGCTTTTCTCACCTTTTGAAGAACTTGTTTTTTATCTAGATATTGTTTGTGGTTTTTTTTTTTTACAGATATATATTTAGTCTCTTTTTCCCTATACCAATAGCCTATTTAAATTTTATAATTTATTCTCCACTTCATTTTTCCCTTTTCCGGATCCACCAAGGGTTTTTTTCTTTTAGAGAATTAAGGTTATTATTTATTTTTGGAATTTTAATATATTTTCTAGATTATTTCTTTTCTAGGTTCCCCCATTATTTGTGGTTATCCATGTCCATTAGTAGGAGAATTTTATCAATTCCAAATTGTATTAGTTTTATTCTTTTATTTCGACTCAATCTTGAATGTCAAGTGCAAAGAGGGATCAAATATCGAGTTGCAAACCTCTTTTGAAACTTAAAGTTTTCCATCTATGAGACATTAGATCCATCTTTGTATTTTATTTAAACTCTGCATTGAAGTATTTTTAAATAGTGAAGGAACTACACATCTTCCTCATATGAGAATGCATAGATTTTTTTATTATTTATGGTCGAGGCATTTTTACTATTAATATTTTTTTTTGAAATACCACACTCAACTCTATCATGAGTAATTGAGGAATTTCCCAATCTCCTTCATATTAGGGGTATAATGCAGTGAATGAATTACACCTCCCAAAAGTAGTAAGTAATTAGAGATAAAATTATTTTTTTTTTGCTTTGAATTATTTTATCTCTCTTTATATAAAATAATATTTTTATTTATTTTTATAGGGTAATTTTTTTATTTTTTATATTTTATTTTGACATAGTTAAAATGTTTACATTACATCACATTAATTTCTTCATTTATTTTTATGTAATTTGACTTGGTCAAAAAGTTAAACATTACATTACAACATCTCTATCATACTAGGTTGGAGAGTATGTCTCTATGTCTCTGTGCAATAAGTGTTATTTAAAAATGTTAATATATTTCTATATTGTGTATACCAGCATTCCCATGGGGCCAAAATAAGATTGAAAGAGATGCACTCACAAATATATTTATTATTTATTTTTTTTATATTTATCTAGTTTTTCAATTCATTGTTATTTGATCACTTATGTTGTCATTTGTTGATTTGCATTTCTTCATAGATGACTTAATTTTAGTTTATTTGTTTTTACAATTTTTTTTACATGCCCTTATAGTTGACAGGAACCATTGTGGACTCCGATACTACTTGCATCATCGACATGTGACATCAGAGAGATTTTTGTATTGAGGTGCTCAACTACTTTCTCCTAGGCTACACCTCTAGCTTATGTGCCGTAGTGAACTCACCTATCACATTAGCCAACTTCTTATCTTTCAACCTTACTTCATTTACATTCATTCACAATGTACAATGAACAATGGTAACAGAACAATGAATTTCAACAAGGCATAAACATGTACACTGGGAGGGGGAACTCCCAACAACAACTCACCCTTTTATGTTACCTTCAACTTCAAATACATTATACAATAGACTTAAAAGGATGGACTAGTTGTGGTTTAACCAATACACTGTCCAAAAAAATAAAATTCACACAAGGTCATGCATAGCCTTAGGCTTGCACATTGACCAACCAAAGATAACAAAACCAAAATCATGTGGAAACCTGACCTATGCACTTAGCCAAAACCGTAAAAAAACAAACCCACAGGATTTGTCTAAAAACTACATGACTTGGCTCGCTAGGTGAGCCTCACTTTTCCCTTCTATGACTTCATGTCTTCTTAGCTACATCTTTCTGGATTTATGACCTTCATTCCATATTCCCCTTGTTGTGAGGACTTCACTTGTGTTTTTCCATCATGCACCTCTCTCTAATATATACGCACCTCAACATGAATGTTCGACGGTCATCCCCTTGGGTTGATGCCCCCTTCACCTCAAGCTAACTTTTCATTCACCATGCAGGCACACCTCCATCTAGGAATCTTGACGTGCATGACACATGATCCCCAATTCAGGTTCTTGGTGCCCCACCATCATGTGCAAACACCTATGGCACACATTTTTTTATGCCCTCATGCCCATCTTCTCACCCATTGAGCATCATGTCTGATTGTTTGCACATATCACCGATACCCTCTACCCGATCCATCCAAGGTGTCCATTGTGAAGTCATGTTTCCCAACACTTATGCTATGTTGTTATTCCGCCTGAGATCTCCTGCTTGTTGCCCCAATATGCACACTAATCCATCTATAGAACTTTGGAATCATGCGTTTATGCAGGAACATACGGAGCACGCGCCTTCATGTTGTGCATTCCATGAGACGTTCCACACACCGCTCCTTCAACCAAATCACTCGACACTTGGCTTATGCTTCTAACATGTCATGTCCATGCTCCACGCCCTTTGCATCTTAACAACTCCATTCGATGAAATTCTTCACCAAGTCCAAAACATCATGAAGTCAACAACTCCAAGTTGCACTCAACCTGCTTCTCAATTCCTATCTTCATGAATTCTTCATTTCCTTCGTGTGAACCTTAATCAAGGCTCATGTCTTCACATAAGAAATACTTATCAATCTCAAAGTCACCAGCCACTATGCATCGCAATCCTCCACACCACCCTAACTCATGGAAGTTATTCCTTCCAAATTTGCTACAACGTATCAATCACAACTCACATTATGCCAATCCATCGCGTCTCATCATCCTGTTAACTCTTACTGCCATACTCCAATTCTAACACAACTCAACATTCTACCAATTCCCATGACTCAAACTAGTTGGGTAATCAGTCCAATTGTTGGCATACAGGATTCCGCCAGACCTAGTATTTGTTATGCCAATAGAGACCTACTTAAACATGTATGGGGGGGATTTGTTAGCATCAAGCTTTTGACAACACCGATGAAGTGAGTGAAGTCTCACCTAAGATGTTAATGGATGACTGTCATAACCAGGTTTCCACATTTTGACATCATTGTCTTATGACTCAATGCTCGACCTATAATTGACACATACTTTTCTACCTCCCAACTACCTTGGACCATGCAAAGTGTTAAGCACCTCGACTCATTAGACATCGAAACAATCTAAGACAAGCATGTGCGGTAGATAACAACAGACAATATGTTTAATCATTAAAGGAAAAATTGACACTAGACCCTAACTAATATATTGATGTAACATCCCGAGGATAAATTTAATGTAATTAAGGCTAATAAGGGAAAAATAAGACTAAGGTCACAAGACACATATTCCAAGTTGAATGTTATACAAAACATTGTAGTGGGCATCATTTTTGGTTTATTTATTGCTATGGAAATTAGAAAAGGCATTGGAAAAGGTAAAGAGGTAATAATTCGCATTTATTTATGAAAATGAAGATAATAGGAGAAAAGGTAGGTGAATATACACAGTTTTGCATGCTAATGAAATTAGAGGGAAAATGAAGGAAAATGAAGAAAAAGGAGAAATCAATGATAAAAAGGCATCAGAGATCCAGTTCAAAATTTTGGTCATTCTTTAGCTTGGATTAATTGAGAAAGAGAAAGAGATCTCCCAAAGGAGAAAGCAAACAAGCAGAGGAAAAGTAAGCAAGGAAAGCAAAGGAAAGCAAGGAGAAGATTGGATTAGCAGCTTTAGCAGGAGGATTTTGTAGGTAACATGTTGCATGTGTGAATGCATAGTATATGCATTTTTTTATTTGGTTAATTTGCTATCATTGGCATGAGTGTTTCCTGATTTGACAGTGGTTTCAACTTTGCCTTTCCATTTCCTGGATAGCCATGGAATGATGGGATTCATTTTTGGTTAAGGTTTGGATTGCTAGAAGGTTTTTGAAATGGGTGAGGTGGTCTTAGGAAAATTCCCAAAGGTTTGGGTTGGATATGGTTTTCTCCATGAAGCCCTTAACAGGTGGGTGGAGACAAAAAAAATTCTCAATGTAAGGTGAAGAAATTATAAGGCATCCAAGCTTGGTTTAGTTTTGTGATCTCAAGACCAATTTAGGTGAGATCACAATAGTTTGAGGGTGGAGGTGGCTTAACCTTTGGATTCCCTTAGCTTTTTATGGCTTGGTTTATCCCATGATATACCACATTCATGCTTGGAATATGGCACAGGGGTGATTGGATGGAAGAAAGGTTTGGTTCAACCTAATCTATGGTCAAGTGGTATATGGAAGCCCTTGACTTGGTTGACTTTTACACATGTTAATAAGATCTATTTTCCTATTTTAATATATGATAACTTGTACTTGTTAGTATGTTTATTTGAGGTATGTTCTGTTATGGTTAATATTCTAGTTATATGTTTGTTATATGCATGGTTCTATAATATGTTCTAGCTATGGATCTTGTTCATGAATTGATATGTTAATGAATGGTTGATGAATGCATGGGATAACAAGTGTTATTGAAGCTATTATGGGAGGGAATTAGAACTTCTTAGTGATTCTTAGATGTAGTTCAGACTCTTAACATCATATATGAATTCATGACTTGTAGCTTCTATGTTTGACATATGTTTTACGAAATTTCTAATGTATATTAGGCAGTCTAAGTCATTTTTTTCTTCAAATTTAAATGTTTTGCATTGTTATCATCTTAGTTATGATTTTAGAAAGTTGCAAGTTGTCCTCGACAGTGGTCTAGAGGCTAGCTTGGAAAATTGGCTCACATCCTGGAACCACAAACACTAAACTAGGGCATTTGGGTTATAATTGCATGGAGGCAAGCCCGTGAGTGTGGTTATAGCATCATAACTACATGGATGTAGTGCCAAGGGTGCAGTTATGGGTCTAGGTTAGTGAAAAAGGTGTCCATCTCATGGATTGACCATGCGGGGTGGTTTGTAGCCATCTTAGTGGTCTATGGTCTATGAGGGATGTCAGTGAAGTTGTCGGTTTGTTAGCCCCACTTCCATACCTGGAACTTGGAGGTTGAGTCATGTCATAGTAGAAATCTACTTCACATTTACCAAGATTTCTTGTAAAAGCGAGTATACGTAGGGAGGGGTAGTTACAGATTGGTATTAGAGCTTCTAGGTTTAAACACTTGGACTAAATGGGCTAGATGTGATTATTATGTATGCATGTGAGTTGCCAATGTAATTATTGTGCATGAATTGCAGTGGCTATTGTTGTCATGCATGTAGTTGATGTTACAGTTTGATTTATCATGCATGTAGTTGATGTTACAGTTTGATTTATCATGCATGATATGAGATGTTGATAGGTTGATGTCCTCATATACGTATATACATGTATATCGTGCTAATATGGTTTGATTTTTGTAGACGAGATAGCCTCCCTTGAAATTCACCAAGGTGTTATTTTGATTATGTTTATATTTGGATTATCTAACATGGTACTCTCCTGAGATAGCAGTAAGGAGATGAGTACTCTCCTAATATAACAGATACATTGAGAATTTTAAAGGTAGGAATAAGATGATGCAAAGAAAATAACAACAGGATAATTCATTCACAAGAAACACATCTTGAAAATATGAAATATGAAACAATTTTCTTAAATATTGACTTGAGGTCAAGATATCACCAGGTACATATAAAAAAAGAGGACATCTATAAGACCACATTTTGTACTAGGTATGGGAATTATGAGTTCTTAATGGTTCCTTTTGGTCTTAATAATTCTCCAACTACTTTCATTTGTTTGATGAATAGTGTTTTGCATCCTTATTTGGACAAGTTTGTGATAGTGTTCTTTGATGATATATTGATATATTCTAAGGATAAGGAAGAGCATGCAAAGCACTTGACAGGAGTATTGAGATTGTTGAGAGAGCATTAGCTGTATGCCAATATTAGAAATTGAAGTTTATTTTAGACTGAAGGTCATTACGTGGGGCATGCTGAATCCAAGGAAGGTATAGCAGTGGACCTAGAAAATGTTAGATCTATCATGGAGTGGCCAACTCTTAGGAATGTGGATGAGGTTAGATAATTCATGGTATTAATAGGTACTTACAGGAGGCTTGTCGATAGATTCTCGTGGATTTCCCATCTTATTACATCATTGCCAAGGAGAGGAATGAATTTTGAATGGAATGGGGAGTGTGCATTTAGTTTTGACTAGTTAAAACATTTGCTTACAAATGATTCAGTCTTGAAAATTGCAGATCTTGATAAAGATTTTATGGTATGTAGAGATGCTTGCAAGGGAGGACTTGATGGAACCTTGATGCAAGAAGGATAGGTGGTATGCTATGAGTCAAGGAATTTCAATGAGCACGATAAGAACTATGTGACTCATGATCTTGATTTTGTAGCTATCATTCATGCCTTGAATATGTGGAGACATTATCTTCTTTGAAAGAGGTTTATTTTGATGAGAAATCATAGTGGACTGAGGTACTTGTATGATCAATGCAATCTGAATGCCAAACAAGCTAGATTGGTGGCTACTCTTGGTGAGTTTGAATTCGAGATCAGGTAAACCACTAGTATAAAATGAGAAATTAGTTACTATGTGACTAAAAATGTTAGTCACTATATATTTTCCAAGTGAAATACTACGAAAAATTAGCAATCTTAAGTTACCCAACTAAAAACGACTAACATAAATGACTAATTTAGTCTTGGGTTAAAACATACGACTAACTAATAAGTAATGCAACTAAAATTTACTAATTTAATCTAAGAACAAAAATATGACTACCTAAAAAGTACTATAATAATATGAATTATTTGTTTATGTTAGTCATTTTCGTTATGTCACTTTAGCAATCTAAACTTACAAGTGACAAGGGATTCAAAGCTTGTTATAGATTTGTTGAAAGGTTATAATTCCTTAGACACTCCTTTATTGTATCAATGGATGATTAGAGTTATGGAGCTGATTAGAATTTTCAGAGTTATATCTTTTGTAGGAAATCTAATTGTAGATTTAAGGGTTGTAATTATGAACCAACTAGTTGAATTTTCACTATAATTTATATCTTAGGTATGATAAATGTCATGGAAAAAGTTGAATTACCTGAGAATGAGTTGTCCATGGGAATAACTCATGCCACCTAAAGTTGTTAATTGACATGGCCTATAGAGGTTGGTCATAATGTTCCATGAATAGAGAGTTGATTGAAACTTCCCTAATCCTTATAAAGTCAATCATTACCCTTCCTTAAATTCCATTGAAGAACAAAGAGTAGGGAAGTTGTACTAAATTCCATTGAAAAACAGGGAGTAGGGAAGTTGCATTGAGTTGAAAATCCCTTGAAATCATATTTGAAAATTGAATTCTTAGTGGCAGAGTATTTACATATTCATTATTTTTTATTGCATTGATTTCTATTGTGTTGATAGGAGTTTGATATATGTAGGTCACATCCAAGAACATATCATTATGAATAAATAGTTCCATATATAATATTGGCAATATAAAGATAGAGTTTAGATACAAATTTCCACAAAGGATCCATGTTGATGAAGCAATTGGGTTATAACTCCCTCATTTATGAATCATATAAACTTCATTTTTTTATAACAAAATTTACATCTCACTACAAAACATAAAAGCTTAAAAATAAAACATATCAAAATTGAATACTAAGCATATTCTTTATATTCTTCCATTTTCCCTTTTTCCAATCTTTCAACCTTCCTTAGTATTTGGTGATAAGTAAACCTAAATATCTACCAGAAACATTAAACATTTCAAAAAATGTTTATATAATATCTTTCCTTAAAACTTCTATCATTTAGAAATTCGAAAACTCTTTACGTAATATCTTTCCAAAAAACTTCCATATATCATATTAAAATTCAAAAAGACTTGAATAAAATTATAACAACCAACTCCAACAAATTAAATCATGCATATATAAACTCTAATAATCCATATTCAATCACGGCACATGGATATCTCACAAACATATATTGTCCAAATAAAGTTGGGCTCATGCATACTAGTCTTGAGTTCTAGCACTTCCCCATCCACAACACTAAAAATAATATTGAAATAAATTTGAAAAACAAGAATAGTTCCCTTCCATCATGTGCCTACTCCACATACATTGGAACTCAATTGAGACATTCAAACCCCATAACCTCCCTCTTCTCAAGAGTAGCATATCAATACCATTGAAGGTAAGGTAGGTGTAATTATGGGAATGCCAAAGCTAGATTGCAGTGACACCCAAATGCTTTTCAGAAGGCAGCCTTTGATGGGTATTTGACATTTCTTCAAAACGTGTAAGTTCCATGTAAATTTTGGTATTTTTTTCATTTCAATTTGGTGTTTTTCATTTTTTTGGGCATTTAGAAATCGGACTAATGGACAATTTCTTGTAAAAGGGATTTTTTTAGGGTGCTTAGAAAAAGGTTCTTAGCATTGTTGTGCTTAGCATTAAGTGTGGATATGACTTTCTATCAAGATATGATATATTTCGGTTCTACTGGCTATGGTCTATGATTGATTGGTGTACAACCAAGACATGTTGTAAGGTTTACAATCACTTATTTTTCTTTTCATTTGGCAGCCTATACAAGTTGATTTTGAGTTTCTGTAACGAAGAAAACAAGCTGGAAAATCCTCTTAAATGGAGTTGTTACACAGTGATTTGTCACTGTTTGTCAGCGTCCCTATTACCCCTCTCCTGCATCTTGGAGGACTCATTCCGGGACTTGTGAGAAGTGACAAGACTTGAAACCACTTGCATCATCCACCTCTGAACATGAGCTTCATATGCCCTGAAGACATCTCCTGCACCTTGCCCTTAAAAATAGCCCTTTTTACATTAGCGCTGGCCCACTGTGTTCTGCCCGCGCCAATGGGGAAAATCCTATGAAAGGGGCGTGCCATTAGCGCTCTGTCCCAGAGTCGCAATCGCGCCAACCTTTTTGGGCAAAGTTTTGAACTAATCAACCTTCGAAAGTTCTATCCAACTCATTCACCAACTAAATCCAAGTTAAGTGAGGATGGTTTGGCTTCGAATCTCCTTGAATGGGAAGTAGTTTGCCACCATTCCATAGAAGTTTCCAAGTGATGAAGCCAAAT
>APFE031706393.1:0-14285 GCA_000404065.3 Pinus taeda
CGAGGGGACAACCTCCAATAGAGCAGAGCTCGATTACAAAATAAGACACGATGCTCCTCGCAGGGAGTCTCTATCCTTTATATATGACTCATACATACAATACCACGAGCCAATACTATGGTATTAATAATACCATCTATCTAATATTGCGGCCCATTGCAACTAACTGTGGTTCTGTTATTAATTACAGATTAACCACTTACATTTATTAATATGGGCTTTATTGACTCTTGACTATGACGTGATCCCATTACATAAATAAGGGGGTTAGGGTGGGACCCTAACACCTACAAGATAAGGAAAGAGCATTTGAAAACGACCCATATTTTCATTATAATGTAGGATTTTTCATGAGATATTGGGAAGAATGCTACAATCTGGATAAATAAAAATTCTTGACAGCCCGAGTTTAGGTGCGACTCTTCAGGCTCCCAATGGACTTTTGGGATCTGGAAATATTGGAAGGAATCGGGAACACAATAGGAAAATTTGTCAAAATAGCTGAAACCACAAAAAAGGGCCAATATACCTCATATGCTAGAATCTGTGTGTATATGAATATTTCAGAGCCCATCCCTGAATCAGTCGAGCTAGAATATCATGAAGAAATTTGGCAACAGACCTTGGACTATGAGCATATCCCGTTCAGATGTCGAAGGTGCCATGAATATGGCCACTTATTTGAAGAATGCCTGTTGAACCAACAAGGGCTAGATCTAAAAGAAAATCAAATGAAACCCCTACATGGGGGAATGAGGGGTTCCAAGACATGAAGAATAAGAGGAGGAACCCAAAAGCATCCCATAACCCAGAAACCCTTAATCAAACACAACTGAGCAGTAAAAATATATATGAGGTATTGCAAGAAGAAGAAGAAATAGCAAAATGAAGCACAACTCATGGATTACTAGGAAAAAGGAAAAGAAAGAAGCCCAAGAAAATTGAAAAAAACCCTAAAGAGGAAAACGCAAATAGATCTTACATGCAAATAAGAGCAAGTAGGAATGGATTCACAACAATGCAAGTAGATTCAGGCAAGGGGGAGGAGTTAAGCATGGAAGAGGAAGTCCTTAAAAAACTGTTAAATTAATGGAGGCACTTGGATGAAAGATTCATCCCAGAGGATCAAAATAAACTATACAAGGAAACCTTCCAGCAATATAAGGCCAACCAAGGATAGAGACAAGTAGAGATTGTAGAGAAATTGGGCATGAAACAAGAAAACCCCCAGGAATATCACAATAGAACTAAAGGAGAGAAGTGAAGAGGAAGGAGAAATCTACAGGAATCAATCCAGGTTATGGGAGAGATGTTGGTAAACACTAGAAGGGTAGTACCGCTATCAGTAGTATTCCACCAACTCAACAAAGTTTCCCAATGATAGTACTATCCTAGAACATAAGGGGCCTAAACAACTAGGAAAAACAGATATACCTACGAGACCAATTGAAAAATGAAAATCCTGAAATAATTCTTCTCTAGGAAACAAATATAACCGGAGAAAAATTAAAAGAGATTCTAAGGAGAAAGAAACCAAGATAGGAAGTAGTTCTAGTGGATGTGAAAGGAAGTGCAGGGGGCATAACAATCATTTGGAACCTATTTGAGGTAAAGGCGGATTACTGGATAGGAATGCAAAGAATCCTCATAGGTCAATTTCAGAATATGGGGACCAAAGAATGGTTTATGATCTTAGTAGTATATGGGCTGCATATTCCAGTTGAAAAGGAAAAATTTATACAAAGCAGAAGGACATTAAACCAAATGCATGATGGAAAACTTTGGTTGATTGTAGGGGACTTCAATCTGATAAACTCCCCGGATGAAAAGAAAGGAGGAATTAGAGAGAAGAACCTAAAATGGAACAATTTAGGGATCTACAAGAAGAGCTCCACCTCATAGATATACCTACAATCAATGGAACTTACACATGGAATAATCGAAGAGGAGGAAGCCATCAAATAGCGTCACGATTAGACAGATTCTTGGCAAATGAAAAATTAATTAGCAGATTTGTATACTATGAGGCATCCATCCTGCCATGCATGGGATCAGGCCACTAGCTAACCAGGTTGGAAGTGGAATTGAAACAAGGGAAGACCAAGAGACCCTTAAGGTTTGAAGCATTCTGGTTGAGAGATCTTACCTTCTTAGGAAAACTAAAGGAATGGTGGAAATCAAGTAATAAACAAGGAAGAAACACAATGTGTACATTCCAACTCCGTCTCAAAGAAATCAAAGATAAAATTAAAAAAATGGAATAAGGAATAATTTGGTAACATACAACAGGAACATGAATTGTTACATAAAATGATGAAAAATGTGCAACAACATATAATAACAAATGGCCGCATGGAATGCCTTGTGGAGGAAGAATGACAATTGTTGAATAGTTTGGAGGAAAGGAGGTAGCAGAAAGAGATTCCGTGGAAACAAAAATCGAGAATTCAGTGGTTGAAGGAGGAGAAAAGGAAGACTAGATTCTTCCACAAAGGATGATTCAACATCACTTGCATAACAAGATTTTTTCCCTAGTTGACCAGGAAGGAAATCACCTTATTCGAAAGGAAGAAATGGAGAACTTATTGGTCCAACACTTCCAAAACATATTGACGGAACCTATTCCGGATAGGACATAAGATATAAACAAGATTACTAGGCATATCCCTCAGCTAGTCAGTAGGGATCAAAACCTAGCTCTAATGAGGGAAATAACCATGAGTGAGGTGGAAGAAGTGATCAAAGGACTAGCAAAGAATAAAGCTCTGGGCCTGGTTGGCTTCACAACAGAATTTTTCCAGGAAATATGGCTGATTTTAGGAGAAGATATATTAGTAGTAGTGGAGGATTCAAGATGAACTAAAAGAATGCACCCGACCTTGAATGCCACTTTCCTAGCTCTTATCCCCAAATTAGACCATTCGCAAGAGCCTCAGGGGTTTAGAACTATTATAGCTTTATATAATGTAATCTGCAAAATTCAATCTACAATAATGGTAAATTGCCTCAAACCAATCCTCCTAGGCTTAATCTCACAAGTGAAGACTGGTTTTGTAAAGGAAGGCAAATTGTGGATGGGATGGTCATGACTCAAGAGGTAATTCACTCCTTGAAGAACCTAAAAGCTAAAGTGATGATGATATTTCTAGATCTATCCAAATCATATGATCGATTAAGTTGGTCATATCTCCAAGGAATCCTAAAATCCTTTGGCTTTCATCCCAGATGGATAAATTGGATCTATTCTATGATATCAACCCGTGTGTTTTCAATCCTCTTGAATGGCGCTCCTACTAAGGCATTTAATGCAATAAGGGGTCTAAGACAAAGAGACCCGGTGTCCCCTTTCTTTTTCATATTGGTAGCTAAAGGATTAGGAAGACATGTAAGAGAAAATGTGCAAGGAGGTCAATTTAAAGGTCTACAAATATGAGGAATGACTTGCCCTTAAGACATCAACAGTTTTCTAATGACATAATGATGTTTAGGAAATAAACTCTCAAGGAAGCCAGAGTTCTGATAGACATGCATGATTTCACTAATGCTTTAAGAACACAAATCAACAAAGAGAAGTCAAATATCTTCTTCTTTAATACAACAGCTCAATCCCAAGATTTCCTAGCAAGAACAATGGACTTTTGTATAGGAAACCTCCCCTTGAAATATCTATGGATCCCACTAAGTTTACACATAATCATAGTGGAAAATTACAAAGCACTTCTGGCAAAAATCCAAGGGCGGTTTTAGAACTGGACATTCAGGACTTTAAATATGGCGAGTAGAGTCATACTACTAAATGCAGTGCTCTAGTCAATCCTGATATACCAATTATAGGGCCAAGTTGTCCCTAAAACTGTATGCAATTGAATGATCAATATTTTCGAGAAATTCTTGTGGCAAGGACCACACATAGTAAAAAAATGGGCACTGCTATCTTGGAACTGGATAAGTAAACCAAACAAAGTAGGTGGGATGGGACTCCGAGACCTGTATATTCTAAACCAGGTAATGGGGGCTAAGTTATGGTGGATATGGATTCGGGGAGGCATAGACCTATGGAAAGAAATATGGGGAGGAAATACGGAATGCCAAGATCGATAGAAGGAAGATTACAAGTCTAGGAAAATATAAAGGGGTCGGCTATATGGAATATGGAATTAGGAAACAGAGAATTGATAAGAAATCATAGCTTCTAGGAAATCCGGGGAGGAGACAAATCTAGATTTTGGCAAGAGGCGTGGCAACAGAGAGAGAAATTATTTAGTAGGACAAACCTAGTGGACATATTCCTATATACAAACAACCCAGCAAATCAGCCGGTGAAAAACTATTGGGAAATAGATATAGGGGAACAATGGAGAAAATGGAAGAGGTAACAAGATTGGTTTGGAGCACCAAAATTGATTCAATGGGGAACCTACGAGAGGGATATGGAGTCTCAAAGAATAGTGATAGCAAAAGGATCAAACATAATAAGTTTGGGATATAGAATAAAAAGGATGTTCACCATCTAAGAAGGATACTATCTATAAGCAACACACCATCAACAGCAAGGGTTACCCATATGGGAATGAATCTGGAAGGACAAACTGTGGCCCAAAATAGCCTTCTTCCTATGGGTTTTCCTGCACAATGGAGCACTAACATGGGATCAACTATAGGTAAGGGGGATGTAGGGTCCATCGGTTTGCTGCATATGTGAAATACAAACGAAATCGATGGAACACCTACTAAATGCTTACAGTTACAATGAACTTCTATGGAAGCATCACGAACAACTGCTTAGCCATAGGGACAGGGATCAATTAAGCACGAAAACAACAATGGAAAAATGGCGAAAGAAGCCATACTAGGATCCCATCTTGAATCGAGCCTGGTAGATATCCCTTGGATTCTTGTTATGGGAAGTGTGGAAGGAAAGGAACCAAAGAATTTTTAAAGGGGAAAAGAGAAAAACAGTAGAGTTATGGGGAATGATAGTTTAGAACATTCGAGAAATGATTATTGCTGAAAACTGGTACCTAGATGATTGGGAAGCCATTCCACAAGAACATAGTATAATGGAAAGGTTAAGCCTGAATCCAAGCATGTTGATGGCCAATTCATGGAAACATAAACATACTCCCTGTGATTCCCCAATACTTTTTTTGTTTCCCCTAGAAGAGTTCATAAAACTAAACTTTGATGGCGCAACTAAAGGTAGATACCATCAAGGTAACACCATTTGGCTATATGCTATGGATTGTGGAATAGCTAGTAACAATGACGCGGATCTCTATGCACTAAAGCGGGGGCTATAAATAACTCGTAGAGAAAATTTCTAGAAAATTAAGGTGGAAGGAGACTCAAGACTGGTTATAGACATAGTGAAAAGACTTGACCAAGGAACCAAATGGGAGAAGATAAGCCAAAGTTGGAGGATGACAAGGTTGGTACAGGATATAGGAAAACTAATACAAAGGATAAACTATATCATTCTTACACATGTTTGAATATTAGGGAACGTGACAGTAGACTGCTTATCTAACTAGGGATGTGGAAAACCCGGTAGCAGCCTTGATATACGGGGAAACAACATAAGTTGAAAAAAAGGGATGAGTAGTCTTGTGGAAATCTTGAGAATAGATAAGGAAAAAGAAGAGAACCACTGATCACGGTGTGGCGGGCTATGGCAGGCAGAGGTAAGAGAGGCAGGATAGATGGTAAGAGGGCTAGAAAGCACACCAGGAGAACCGAGAAATATAGGACGACAGGAGCAGCCGGAAGTGGGAAGGTGATGATGAGAGACAATAAATGGAAGGTGAGTGGGTTATCAGTTCAAGACCCATACATGAAGGAAAGAGAAGTGGCTAGTAGAGCAAAGTAAGTGGAGGGTACCTCAGTAGAGAGGACCAATAGGTGGCAGAGAAAATTAAAGGAAAAGGTGGCAAGATTGAAGGGAATTTGCAGGCAGGAAGCAGAGGATGAATGAGAAGACGATGCTGGCAAGTGCCAAGATTTGGGGCGCATCGACTAGCATTTAGCCTTCACATGCAAAACCCGGTACATGCCTACAACCTTCCCCTGCATCGATAAGGAAATAATGATATGGAATCTGAGAAGAATTTTGATCATAAGAAGAAAAGTAATGAGTTCTATAGAAGAATGTTGGTTATGTGTTATGGTTTCCCAGTCAAAAGAAGGTATGAAGCTTTTAAGATCCCTTAGTTTATTGGTCGGTCAACTTCGGTTGGGGTAGACCTGATAGCTATCCAGGTCAGGGAGAAAGGAAAAATTGAACCTCATATGAAGGCAGAAGGCTCCTAGGACAAAAGGAGACTGTCGGGCCAAATTGACTCAGAAAGTAGAGTCATCCTGAGCGTATTTCTATGTATATGTATGAGGAAATTTTTATGGTATTTAAGGAAGGTTATCTTGATCAGGTGGAGGGAAACAAAGGGAACCACGATAGGCCTAACGCGAAATCAAAATCTAGTTCAACCTCTAGCCTTCTTGAGTGTGCGCGCCCCATTAGATTAGGGTCGTTGCAGGACATGGAAATTGTTGGGAGAAGTTGGGGAAGCAGTTGGCCCTTGGACCGGGGAGGGGATAAAACTAAAACCCGGATTTGGAAAAGCATCCACAGGGGGATTTCCTGGAGAAGGTTAAGAGTCTCACAGCTTGGGGATAGAAATTTAGATCTGTGGGATATGAAGAAGTAATTTCTTTCTCTCAGGGGTAGTGAAAGACAAGAGAGAAAGACCACTGGGAGGCCCAAGTGTAGGGTTGGTAGCCTAGGATGTTTTAGGCTCAGGGAGGCCTTGAGTGGTTCTGTCAGGGGCGAAAACCAACTGCCAAAGTGTAGCAACCCTGAAGATGGGATAAATTTCCCTATATTGCTAGCCTATGAGAGTAGAGAGGGGCACCTGGGAGTCATCTAGGGAATGAGCAACAGAGATGGAATAGAGTGGAGGAAAGAGATTGAACTAGAGCAGTTTCAACCTAAAACTAAGGGGAAGGACGTTGGGAAATCAGGAAGGAATAAGGCCAATTCTCAGACCATAAAGAAAAGCATGAATACAAGGAAATTTGACAAAACAAAGGCCAAAACTCAGATCATAAAACATTATATGTATACTATGGATAACCTTATTCTAGCTTATAATGTTTTAATTCTAGTTTACATTATAGCTAGCATAAATTCCAGTGTTTAAAAGGTCTCGACTGAATGAAACTTGCATCAAGCCAGTGTTCATTAGGCCGTGGTCTAGGAGTGAAGGAACTATAAGAGTAGAGAGTAGACAATGATGGATAAGGAAGGCAGACAATAGGGAAGGAAAGGGAATAAACAAACAGGAAAGATGGAGAAAAAAATGAAAGGCTTGGAGCCATCCACAAGAAAACCTTCGAGTAAAAGAGGAAGGAAAATAGGACAAGAAAGTATCTAGAATCTCATCAATGCCTACTATGTAGGAAACCCGGCTAAAGTGAAAGAAGTCATTTCTGAATGGGAAAGAGAGTTAAATTCCAACATCGAGAACAGAGAAATTCAAGCAGAATAATGGGAGACAATAATTAAGGATCTAGGCCATACCTTAGGTTGCCAAACGTTGATTTGGTAGACCATCCAAAAATATTGGGTTATGAAAAACATCCTAACTAAAGCAATGACCACTTACAAGGAAAGAGAAGAACCAGAAGAGGACAAACAAGAAGAACCAAGCCTAAAGGATCTCTAGAAGGATATTCAGTCAGTTCAAATGCTGCAGTATCATAACAACCTCTCATTGAATAGAATTGAACAACAACTCTAGACATTGATGCAAAGTGAAGCACCTGGGTTGAGTGTGAAAGCCCTGGACCCAGTTGATTCCTCAAATGAATGAAGCAGAAGTCCAGCTAGTCAAATTTTGTTATTATGTCCATTAGCATTTACTCTTTAAGTATGAAGCATATAGAAGATAAGGTATCCAATGTAGCCTAGATGATAATAATTACTATGTTTAAATTTTGGTCAACGTTTGATGCAGATAAGTGGCAAACAGACCTGGTTTCCTACGGTCAGGTTAAGACCACCACTAGAATTTTGAAAACCATTGACTATATGTTTATGAAATATGAATAGAAAAGGGAGAACTACCAAGGTTACACAAAAAAAAAAGTTCTCAAGTATCGAAATATGATTTATTTATTGTTTTAACTTCTAGTGCATGCTCACTTTCCTTTCAAGAAGGAAAACATTATCTTATTAGGTCATGTATGTGTGTAGGAGATTAGATCAAAGAGTTTAGACTGGAATATTTAGTTTGGAGTGGGGTTTCCAATAGCTCAAATGGGTTTCCAAACCACATTGACGTACATGGATGCACATGTATGTTTTTATCATCCTCCTATATGAATCAAATGGTTTTTTGTTGCATTAAAGTTGTGGAATTTTCCTAGATCCATCATACACTGTCTAGTACATCTTGAGGGGAAAATTTATGGAGCAAAAACTCCTTCACCTTTATAGCATTTCAAGCTAAAAAATGGTAAAGGATATATCTAAAATATGGTTGAAGGAAGCACCAAATTATAAGGTGCCACTTTTATTAAGTGTACTTTTAAAATGAGAAGTAATTGAATAGAGTGAGTTAACGAAGAATACAGTTTCGAATGGACAAATAACATAAGCATGTGGTTGGGGAAGTTTTTATTCAAAGGAATCACTTGGTTCAAAGAAGTTTTTTAACTAAAAAGAGAGAAAAGGAGACTGTAAAAATTCAGAACAATAGAGTGAACTAGAGAAGAAAGCATTACAAATTAGACTTTAAAATGGATTAGTGTCTCCTATAGGTTGGTGCCTACAAATATTGTAATAATATGTTGGCACCCACAAAGAACAATCAATTAAAATATTTCCATGTATATTCTGTGTTTCATGATTTACATATGAGATTAATTTTTTATGGTTCTTGATTGTTTTAAATAAGTAAAAATTGCATTATATAGATTCCACTGCCCCCTCCCTCCCCCCAATATAATTTTGAATCCAGCAATTGGTATCATAGCAAGTTACTTCAAAAGCATTCTAATCACTGGAAGGTATATCTTAAGGGGATAAATGGCTAGTGAGTATGGTTCTTTCTCAAATTGAGCCTCACTTTTTATGAAACAAATGATGCCTTATGGAAGATAAGTATGAGGACCTATATAATATCTCTTAGTGTTGACAATTTTCTATTTTTTGTGGATCGTTATAAAATAACAACTATTGCAACTGTTCATGATGGTAAAAAATATTTATTAAATAATGCAAAATAAATGAATGCCATTTTATCTGGCCTAGTAAAATTAATGCTTCTCAAGGTAATGTAGTGTGGATTTGAAAAATATATTTGTGACAAGATTCAAAGTAGTTATGAAGGAGATGAAAATATAAAGAGGCCAAAGATTCAAAATCATAGAATACAATTTGATAGTTTAAATATGAATGAAGAAGAGAATATTGCAAGATTATTCCTTCATTTAAAGTTTGAGGAATTAATAATTGTTCATAAAGTGCTGAGATATGCTCCCTTGAGATTCAATGCAAAGGTTATGGCCATTGAAGAAATGAAATATATGGAAAAGCAAAAGATGGATGAACTAAATGGAATCTATGAAATGAGAATAGAAAAAGAGAAGTTAGGATTAAAGGATTCAACCTTCAAAGAATTTAAAAAAGGGGACACAAGGATCATGATCATTTTAACTATGAATTAGATGTAGAAGATGCTCAATTTGTGAGAAAGCTAAGAAAAGGATCTAGAAAATACAAAGGTAAACTATCATTCAAATGTTTTATTTGTGGTAGAATAGGTCATTTTGGTGCTAAATGTCTATATGAAAATTTGGAGGATAGTGAAGATACCACTCATTTTCTCCCCTATTGAAATGTATTTAACGTTACAAGCGCAATAACTTTGGGAACAAAGCATGTGATTCTAGAGGTAGCTTAATAAGGCCTCCCATCAAAACAAGCAAGAAGAATGCACAAAGGTTTTGAAAAGGAAGAGTGTTGATTCACTGTATATGCTAAAAAAAAGATGTTAATAGTATTTTAATAATGGGTTCTCGAAACATATGACAAGAGATAAGAGAAAAATTATCTTTTTAAAGGAAGACAAAGGAGGAAATGTCACTTATAGAAATAATGCATCAATAAGAAGAATGGGAAAATGGATAGTTAGCCTTGATAATGGAAATATGCAAATTGAAAATGTTATGTATGTTGATGGTCTAAAGAATAATCTCTTGATTTTTATTCAAATGTGTGATCAAGGTTATGATATCAGATTTTGTTCTAAAGGATGTGAAATAAGGAAAGTTGGATTGAGAAGATTGGTGGAAAATGCAGTAGGAACTCAAGTAATCTATATGTCATATATGAAGTTAAAGGAAATTATTGTATGTGGCAAGTGAATGAAACTTGGTTATTGCATAGAAGGATGAGTCATATCAATTTGGACCATCTAGTATAACCTAGCAAAACAAAAGTAGTAAGAGGCATGCAAAAAATTTCAAAGCCAGGTGACACTATTTGCAATCCATATCAGCATAGGAAATAAACTAGAGCCAAATTCAAAACAAAAGAGTGCTCATCAACAAATACATTAGAACGTGTTCATACAAACCTTTCTGGGTCTGCAAGAGCACAAACATTAACTGGTGAGAAATACTTTATGCTTCTAATTGATGACTATAAAAGAATGACATGGGTTACTTTAATTTTTAAAAAATCTAAAACATTTGAAAAATTCAAATATTCAATGCTTAGGTTGAGCATGAAACTAACATAAATATCAAGTGCTTGACATTTGATAGAAGAGGAGAATTTACTTCTAATTAATTCAATGAATTTTGTGAAAAACATGGGATTAGAAGATATTTTTCAATAGCAATGACTCCTCATCATAATGGTGTTGTTGAAAGAAGAAAAGAACTATGTAGGAAATGGAAAGAATATTGTTTACTGAAGCAAACCTTCGAGACAAATTTTGGGAGAAGCAGTTAATGCAACAATTTACATCCCAAGCTCAAATTAGAGTAAACAACAATAAGAATCCTTATGAATTTTGGAAAGGTAGACCTATTTCAATCAAACAAGTCAAAGTATTTGGAAGTAAGTGTTACATCAAGATAGATTAATGAAATTTAGGAGAGTTTGATTCTATAGAAGATAAAGGAAACTTTCTTGGTTATTCATCTAGAAGAAACAACTACAAATGCTACGATAAAATACTACAAAAGATAGTAGAAAGCATAGATGCAAGAACCAATGAAGCATTTCTCCAAAACGAAAAGAAAAAAGAAAATAAATATTCAAAGGATATGATTAACAGAAAGCATGGAAAGGAGGAAGAAGAAGAAGAAGAATAGAAAGAACAAGAAGAGGAGGAGATATAATATCAACACCCAAAGAACCCATCTAGATATGTTTAGAAGTATCACCTAGAAAACAAAATATTTTGTAATAAAATTTAGGGGTTCAAACTAAAGAGATATTGACAAACACGCAAAAACATGTAAATTTTGTCTTGTTATCCAAAATAAAGCCATAGAATTTTGGACAAGCCAATAAATATGAGCATTGGCTTAAATATATGGAAGAAGATCTAGACACATATTGAAAAAAAAAAGAGATGGAAACTTATGCCTAGACCAAAAGATAATAATGTAATTGGAACCAAGTGGGTCTTTATGAAAAAATGAATGAGGATGGACAAGTAGTGAGAAACAAGACTATTCTAGTTTACAAAGGGTATGCATAGATGGAAGGTCTTTATTTTGAAGAATTTTATACTCCAGTTGCAAAAATTGAAACAATCAAAATTTTCTTGGCATTTGTATGTTTTAGAAAGTTCCAAGCCTATCAAATGGATATCAAATCAAATTTCCTAAATGGATATTTAGAAGAAAAGGTGTATGTTGAACAACCAGAGGGATTTCAACTATTAGAAGATGAAGGCTATGTATGTAGATTGAAGAAATATATTTATGGACTAAAGAACACTTCTAAGACCCAGTACTCAAGACTTGATAAACATTTATATTGACAAGGATTCAAATGAGCAGAAAAAAATAGAAGCATATAATGAAAATTTGTTGATTAGTGTTGTCTATGTGGATGATTTAATTTTTGGAAGTGATGTTGACATAATGAGACAAAAGTTTGTAGCGGAAATGTAGAAATAATTTGAATTGTCGAAGTAGGATAATTTTCATTCTTCCTAATATTGCAAATAATTCAATCAGGTAAAGGTATATTCATCTCCCAATCCAACTATATGAAGGAAATTTTGATGAAATTTGAAATGGAAAATTGTGCACCTATTAGCACCCCCATCGTAACAAAATGAAAATTGAACAAAGATGATGAATCCCCAAGTGAAAATATAGGTCAATGATTATCTTCTTATTATATTTGACAACATCAAAGTCTACTATCATGCAAGCTACAGGATTGGTTGCAAGCTTTCAATCTTCCCTAATGGAGATACACGTGAAAGTAGTGAAAATATTTTTGTATATTTGAAGGAGACTATGGACTTTGGCTTATGGTACCCAAGAAGAAAATATACCCCTTTCACAATATATAAAAATGCAGGTTGGGTAAGAAGTGTTGATGACAAGAAAAATAATAGACATGGAGCATTCTTTTAAGGAAAGTGTCATGTTTCATGGTTTAGCAAGAAATAGACCTCAATCTCTTACTCCAAAGTTGAAGCAAAAATATATTGTAGCAACAACTTGTTGTACTTAGGTTCTTTGGATGAAGCAAATTTTGATGCATATCATGGTAGATTATAATAAACCCATATCAATTATTTGTGATGATACACGTGAAATTAAT
Organism: Pinus taeda; assembly: GCA_000404065.3. Classification (NCBI taxonomy): domain Eukaryota; kingdom Viridiplantae; phylum Streptophyta; class Pinopsida; order Pinales; family Pinaceae; genus Pinus; species Pinus taeda. Next base: position 12,854 of record APFE031706393.1, read on the forward strand.
ATCTCAAAGAACCTAGTTATGCATTCAAAGACAAAACATATTCCTATAAGATGTCATTTCCTTAGAGAATGGTTAGTTGATTAGATTGTTAAGCTATAATACATTGCTACAAAAGTGAAAACTGTAGATATATCTACCAAACCCTTCCGAGAGAAATATTTGAATATCTAAGATGAAATGTGGGAGTTATATCTCTCTCATGCCATCAATAAAAGGAAATTATAAGGAGAAGTGAGAGATAACAATAATATGGATTACATCAAGCAGATGGAACCTTTAGAGAACGAGTTGTAGGAGAAGAATGATTTGAAAAAATTGACACTCATTGAATTACATGAGAAACAAAATAAGGAAATTTTCATCATCAAAAGATATGACTGCCATATACTCAAAAAAATAAATTGAACATACAACCATAAATCATACACTCAGGGGAATTGGTCTGAAAAATGTGATAATTATATTTTAGGAGACCCATTAGTTCAGGTGGAGCATCCCTTTGTCATTGATGTAAAAGAGAGAGAAAATGTAGATAAAAGAAAAAATATTGACAAGGGAAGTTTCAATGAAGAAGTTTTATCAAATGGAGAAATTGTAGAGAGAAGGATTTTACAATCTAGGGGAGTTCCTCAACACTTTACTAAATTTGTTTGAGCATTGCCATTAATAAAAAAGGGGGATATTGTTGAATAATTCTGTCATCGATAACAATTTCAAGGGAGACCTAAATTTGTGATCTAATGTAGGAGCATGATCAAAGGAAAACACATGATTTAATTTGGGAGCATGATTGGAAGCATGAGGTAGAAACATCAAAATTTTGAAAAAACCTCAAAATTATTGAAGAAAATTCATTTTTTTTTATAATGTTAAAAACCTGAAAAAAAAATGTTTGTCAACACCTTCCACAAGTTAATAGTGCATGAAAATCACTTGCATTGACAACCCGTCTATGCGATGCTTAACAAATGAATTTTTTTACAAAGGAAAAGGTCTACCAATTCACTGATATCTCGATATGTAGTGGCCCATGGTTATATCCTAGTGTCATAACGGGCTTATTGTTTAACACCTAATGGCTAAGTTCCCTTGGCATATCACCATATTGATGTTTTAATAAAATGATAAGGATCGTATGATTTATGATATTATTATATAAACAACATAAACTTTGAAATGAGAACTAATACTGTTACCTGTTTCGTAGAGATAGCAAAAAAATGACCTGATTTTGAAAATGGGTGATGCAGAACACATATTTTTTTTAGAGCATAGTTTTTTACACTTTAAATAACTGATACGATTACCCGTTTCGTAGGGGTAGTAAAAACGTGACCCGATTTTCAAAAGTGGTTAAACATAATACATTTCTTTTTGTTGGAAGCATATTTTTGACATTTTAAATTTTTTTATGTATCAAATATAAATATTT
>APFE031706393.1:15655-46831 GCA_000404065.3 Pinus taeda
ATTTTATCTTTTCATTATTTTTTTGAAATTTTAATGTTTTTCAGGGTCATGATAAAATATTTTACGCCATTATTTCAAGATGTTGAAATTTTAGCCTTGAATTTTTTTTTGTTATCCCAACGTCAACACTTTTTGTTTTGAGGGTATTTTTTGCACAAAATTTACCATTGAAAAAAAAAAATGTTATTCAAATATCAACACTTCGTTTTGAGGGTGTTTTTTGGACAATTTTTGCACAAAAAATTGGTTTTTACTGCCATTTTTAAAACATGTTGAAAATTTACCCTAGAAAAAAAAAAGGTGTTATTCCAGCACCAACACTTTTCGTTTTTAGCACTGTTTTTGATGTTTTTACGGGGTTTTTTGGCCAGAGTTCCCATTTTGAGTTTATAGTTCCCGTTTCAAAGTTTACATTGTTTATATATAAGCTCTTGGTCACAACCCCTAAACGCGAGGTGCTTATAATTTAGCACGTGATGACTTAAGCCCCTCATCATATGAACATAAAGTTGTTTTAATAAAAAGGCATGATTCCTATAGATTCTTCGATACCTTGGTATATAAGTTCTTGTTCATAACCCCCCTAGTCATAAGGTGCTTAATGTTTAGCTCTCAAGGGTTAGGCCCCCTGAGCATATCAACATATTTCCATTAAATCAAAAATTGTAGGCTTGAGGATTTTATGATGTTCCAATATAGTTAGCCCTAGTTATACTCCTAGATGTGGAAGAACTAGTTCTAGCTCTAAGGCCTTATAGCCCTCAACATATCGATAACTTGATATTTTTGTTGTGCACACATGTTGAAGTCAATCGATATTGCAATATTTAGTGCCCAGACTCTATCAATAGGCATAAAGTTTGTTAACAAACACATTTCCCATCATCTATACTCCAAAAGTCCAATTTTGTTAAGGTTTTCCAACGTTAAGTGTTTTGAGGTATTTTCTCATATTCCATTATAAAAGGCCAAAGTTGAGGTTTATTGTTCGAGCATGTGATATCCATTTACTGATAGTTTTAAGTAGTAGAAAATTTTCTAACTATTGATAGACAAATTTCCTATTATTTGTACTTAGAAGTTTGTGTTTTTCAAACTCTTTTAGTTTTAAAGTTTTCGGGTGTTTCCTAATATTTTGATGTAAAAGGCCAAAATTTTAGGTTCAATATCCTCCATGCGCTTCCAACACTTGGTCACAAAGGTGTGTTGTTATAAAACCTAACAAATAATGTTCTAAAGTCCTCAACATATTATTGTTTTAAACAAAGGTCTTAGCAACAACCCTTGATCAGAGGGTGCTTAAGCTATAATACTTAGAGCTATAAAGTCCCTGAAAAAAGTTGGTTTTGTGAATGACTTCAACTTTAAAATTTTGGGTATTTCTTTGATATCCCAATATGAAAGCACCAAGACATGGGATATAGGCATGTGATGAGGTTCCAAGGTGCATAAGAACTAATTCTTGAAAAGGTTAAATTGAAGGGAGTTCTTATGTTGAAGCTTATAAAGTAATTGTGCTGGAAGAATAAGTGTTGAGGCATATGAAGCATTAATTTAAATATGGGTCGCATTGGTAAATTGTATCTGAAAAATAATTGAAGTGTGAAATATTAAGGTATCACTTTAGTAATGCAAAGTTTTAAAAGGAGAAATAATTGAACAAAGTTAATTATCAAGGAAACAATTTCGAAAGGAGAAGTAACAAAATCATGTTGTCAGAGAAGTTGGTATTCGAAGGAATTTTCTGTTCAAAGTATTTGTTGATTAATGAGAGGGAAAAGGTGACTGAAAAATTCATAAGAGCCGAGTGTACTAGAGAAGAAAACATTACAATTTAAAGGCTTTAGGGTATTGAAGTGTCATATAGGTTGGTTCTTACAAATCAACATAAGCAATTGGTGTCTCCTATATGTTGGTGCCTAGAAAGAAGTAGAAGAGATTGGTGTCTCATGTAGGTTCGTGCCTACAAATATTGTAATAGTAGGTTGGTTACTAAAAATAACATCAATTGGAATATTTTTTTTTGTTTTCTCCATGAAGGGTTTCCATGTATACCTTTTACTACATGTTTTGCTTGCTTGGGATATTAATGTTTTATGGTGCTTGAAAGTTTTAAATAAGTAAAAATTGTGTTATATTGATTCACCTCACCTCCCTTATCAGTATAATTATTAATTGAACAAAAATATGCGACATTTTTTTTTTGACACAAGGGAGTGGTTCTTCCCCATCATCTCCACCACATCACCTTTTATTAATATCTCCTTAGATTATATTTTTTCCATGAATTTTGTGGGTGGAGGAAATCCAATAGTTTGTAGGGATGAAGAGGGTTTTGCATTAGTAGGATTTTTCCTCCTTTCTTGGTCATTTCCTTATAATTAGTGCTCACTTCAATTGCGATATCATTATTAGGTGTTTCTATCCCACTTTCATCTAGTGTTTCTCCTTCAATTTCTCTACTTTCTTCAATATTCCTTGTAAATAAATTGCCATATCATACAATCACCAAATTATTTGAGAATATGCCTTCAAGATTGAATCGTTGGGAAGGGTCAACTCAATCAAATTGAAAGGCTTTAATATTTAAAAAAAAAATTGTGAGATGTGCAAAATTCTTAACTATAATTTCCACGATAATGAATGATAGTGTAATAAATTATTTTTTTTCTTATCAAAAAAATTTACCAAGAATGATATTGTTTACAAATGCATGCAACAAAATACCTATCTAAAACAAGCACATGTAGCAAGAGTGGTCTATCCTCATATCTAGAAAGCCTAATATATGCATGATTTTCCTCTTCTAACATGCACTTATTTTCCTTTGAGAAGTTATTAATTTTTTAAAGATATCCTTTGGGGATCACTTTCTATCAACATGTGTCTAAATTCTCTAACAAATTTGATCTTGGATAAGGAAGAAATGAAATAGAGTCTTGTGTCTCAATAGAACAAGGTACCATAATTTTACCAGTTATATTTCTGGGTTCATATTTCTCATAAGGGTTGTGCCTTTGAATAAATTATAGAAAATAATGGCCATCACTAGGTAGGTCATCATTAAAAAATCTGCAGGTCTTGTGGAAATTGACCAATTAGAAGGAAATTTCATTGGAAATAACGTTCGTTGGTCTAAAATAACATCCTTTTTAAAGGAAAAGTACAATATGTACATATATGACCTTGGTACATGGGAATTTGATTCTCATCACATAACATAGCTGGAAAACAATGAAAATTCTTTATAAGGCTCTAACAATAATGAAATATCGATGTAGGAGGTTTTGGTTGGAATAGGTGCATATTGAAGAATGAAGTCCACGATAATATTCATTCTTCCACCTTGAGAATTGAGGAACATGTAGGGTTTGAGCAATTTGAGTTATTTATTTGGATCCAAGAACCTCAACATATTTCTAAAAACCTTTGGAGTTAGCATATCATGTTTCTTCTTCTATAGAGCAAGCTTAATAGTTTTGGTCTTATGATTAAATTGGCTTGTATAACAACAAAACATTTCCTTGAAATCAAAGACCTCTAGAACATATGTGACATCAAATAACCCAATATTCCAAATCCTATTATTGCGTGTCTCCTCTTGTTACAAAGTAATTTGTCACTGGCCTCATATCCCCTGATTTCGATAAAGTCAATCTCTGAGTGACATCTACGCTATGTCATACATCAAATAAATATGTCCATATCTTCCCACTCATTCAAGAAGATTAAACAAGTGCTCTCTAATCCTGAAGATTGACCCTTTTACCCATGTTTCTGCATCGTCACAAGTGAACATCATTCTACCTGTGACGATTCTCTGTAATGAACTATACCATCGCAACGTCATCGTAGGGGTACACTTGTTTCCTATGATGAAAAAATTTTAGGGCTCGGCGCAAGTCCTCAAAATATTTCTTGCGACGATTGCTCTAAATATACTGCTTCCTTGCGACGTCGTTGCTGAGCCCTAGTGTATGACTTGTGACGATCCAGATATGGCGAATTAGTTCAAATTGAATGCTTCTGGGTGGTTCTAGAACTGGTTGTTGGGTCAAGGGAGTTTGCCTTTCCTCCTCTGGGATGGTGGTTCCACCTTTTGAGAAACCTCCCTTGAGGATAATCTCCCTCTCCCTCATTTTATGGAAGCTCCCCCTCTTATAAAAGCACTCCCCATTGCTATGATCAGCTATTTTTTGGCATTGAGAAAATTATCTAGCTTTGGTGTGAGTTTGATAGTTTGCAGTGTGAATTGCTAATAGTTTAGAAATTGGTTGTGGATTTCCTTAGCCTTGTAATAGAGCTTGTGGGTGAGAGAGAGAATTATCATCCATTTGGGAGACCCTTTTGAGAGTGAATGCTTGAATAAACATACCGACTGGACCCTTCGAGAAGGCTTGCGACGTCAAGGCTTGGTTGTAAGCTTTGCTTTTATTCATTTTAAACAATCAATGATGATTTCCTATGTCTTGTGTAAAATATACTTGATAGCTTATGGTTCCTTGACTTTGTAAGTAAATAGATCATTGTTGTTATTGATTACATGTTATGTTGTTCTCTTGTGTTGTTTCAGGTTAATTTCTCATTGAGTAGAAGGAAACGATAGCTAAAGCGGCACAATGAAAGCTCCATCAAACGCTGGTTTGAGGTAGGCTCTTTCAAAAATGACTATTTGAGGAAATTAGTTGTTATTTTGTCTTGCTGTGACTAGACCCACTTTAGGGCTAAAGGGGTTGCCTCTGTCCGTAGAGGGAACATTTCCTACTTCACAAGTTGGCGACCATATTGGGGAGTCCTTTGTATGTTGTCTCTTGTTTGCTCTTGATTTGTTTTTTGATATTGCGTCTCTTGATTTTTGGGGCTGAGCCATCAATATTTTGGGTTACCTGGGTCAATCTGGGAGTCTCTCTCACTATCTGAAAGATCAGTCTAGTGCCCTTCAGGTGTTTTTACTTTGCTTTTTATTTTAATTGAGATTGTCGTTGTAGATAGCTTAACAGTTGCGATGACGTCGCACCTGTCCTCTTTGGTAAACTTGCACGTCGTGGATATCCCATCGTATAGTTGTGACGATTCCTGAAATCAAAACATCGTAGAAGATAGGTGTACACATGCGACGACGTTGCCCACTTGCTAGCTTTGTGCTTGTGACGATTGGATTTTTGTCCCAAGTTGCTAGTCAGAGCCCCACGATGATTCCTGTACAAGTTGTTTTTACAACTTTACCTCCTGAATCAACCTGTACTACTTGTCCCTCGCTGTTTCTTGTCTCTCATCAACTTGTTTTGGCTGTGTTTCATTGAGGCACTTTCTCCTTGGTATCATTTAGTGAATCTTGTGTTTTCAGACCATATGACCTAGCTCTGTTAAAATTTTTGTTAAGAAATCGTTTGTTTGGGTTACTCGTTCATCCAAGATTCGCCCACAACCATCTAATTGATTTGCTTGAGGCTGTTTTACTACTTGTTTTTTTGTTGATTGGTCTTTAGTGTTTGGTTATTGAACCAATTCCTCATATTGATTTGATTTCCACACTATCAAACATAGATCACATTTTCTTGGATCAGTTAGGTTTAAACTTGCTTGTTTGTCATTAAAATTCCAAAAATAACAAATACTGCATTCATACAACGTACGAAAGTGAAAGTGCATTTGCATTACTGAATTTTCATGATTGAGAAATTGGAAAGAAACTTTAAATATTTCATTAGTAGTTGTGAGATAAGTGTATTGCTGCATTGTGCTTCTTAGTGTTTGCATTTGCTTATCTTGTTTTTCCTTCACTTGGAAATGAACCCCTTACCTTCCTTTAGGTAGTTGTTCATCAAAACGAATGATTTTTTACTCATTGTAGCTGCATCCTAGGAATTGTTACAATACATTCAGTAGGGCCTAAAAACCGAAATTTAATTCAAGATTAACTCTTAACATCAATTGAATGAACCTAACAACGCATTGGAACTTAACGCACATTTATCTAGAGGTCTAGGATAGCGAATGCTTCGGCATCGTTAAACCTAGTCACTATTGTTTTCACTAAGCTTCGGGGATTCCTCCTTTTGTGATTCAATAGTTGCTAGTATGGACTTATGTTCCCCATACCGTCGAGTATATATCGGGAGACCCCACTAGGTTATCATCCTCTCATCCATAGGAAACCGAGTCTACTGCCTTACGAACTGTAACGCACCAAACACAGCATTCGGGAAGACTGACTGCTATACAAAAAGTCCTTGGTCCTTTCTCTTTCATTTGATCACCAAGGTGTATATGCAATTTTGCGGTTTTTCTGGTAAACCTCTTGTCTAGTACCCCAGAGTAGTCACTTTCATTTCTTTTCGATTCCTTAGAAGAAAAGGATCATCTGAGAATTTGACCTTTCAAGCTCATTAAATATTCGAAGGCGACTAGAGTCATATTTTGTCCTTTTTCTTGACTCTTTAAAAATGAAAAGATCAAGTTTTGTTCCTATGTCATAAAATTTATTTGACCATGCTCACATTGTCCCTGTTAATCTTGACTGTGTTTTGGTTCGCGTTGATTTGTGACCCTACTCGATTACCTCTTTTCCGGGATCTTGAGTTAAGTCATCCTGGCATAATCACCGATCCCATCCCCTGTACCAAGCAACCACGACTTTGCATCTCCTGTCGCTTCTGAGATATCGGCTGTTAGTGATACTCTTCCTATCATCCCGAGCATTCAACCTCTTGACTCTCAAGCTCTAGGAGGGGACTCTTATGATATCAATTGGAATACTATTTGGGAACTTTCAGAAGAGGACTTCCCGGTTACTCCCCCTAGCCTTTCAGCTGCAATGTCCTCTTCGGACATGGATGAGACAACCCCCATGTCCGGTGAAGAGAACCTTGTGTCAAGTGGTGAAATTCCTCTACCCACGGAGGGTTTCCCCTTTCATATTGCTCCTCTTGGCATGAAATTGCCCCTACACTATCGCGCCTTGTCTGACATCATGAGTTCCATGTCTCTTAATTCAAGTTCTATGTGGTCTCCTACTATAGCCCCAACCTCAGAGCCTTTCGTACCTCAAATTCACAATGTGTCAGTCACCTCTATTCCATCAATACCTATTGTCTGTGTGGCCTCTATAGCTCCTGTTGTCAGTGCCATTGTTGCATCTTCGGTGGTTACCACTATTGTTGGACCCTCAGTCAGTCCCATTAGTGGTAGCCCTTCAACCTCGACATTTGGAGTCGTAAATCCCACTGATAGTATTCCACTCTCTTCTAGTTCCATTCCGGGAGGGTGGACATATGAGAAATACATGTTTGCTCTTCAAAACCCAGATCTGCATAATCCGTTGCATTATTATGATCCTCGAGGGACTCATATTTATCATTTTGGGTCCCTCCCTCCTTAGCCTATAGTTGAGGTTTCCATTCCCTTGTCCGTTTCCTGGACTTGAACTAATTACCATGATGGCCAAGGGCAGCCTTCTGCTTTCCAGGGACCGCCGTATCAAAGGAAGATATATCAAGGGCAGTTGTACCAAGAGCAGCCATATCAAGGGTAGCCGTATCAAGGTCAACCATATCAAGGGAAACCTACTGGCCTACAACGAAAACCCTTACAGGGACAAGCTTCGGCCCTTACAGGTTCATATTTTACTTACGTAGGGCAACCTTTTGGTCAACCAGGTCAGCCTCAAATCCAACCAGGCCAACCCGTTGCTCAATAAGGTCAACCCTCTGGACAAGTAGGCCAACCTCAAATCCAACAACGCCAACCTACTGTCCAGCCTTAGATTCAACAAGGCCAACCTACTGTTCAGCCAACTCAACCCTCGGTCAAAAAGGCTAGCCTCAACTTCGACAAGGTCAATCTGTTACCCAGCAAGTTCAACCTTCTGGGCAAATAGGTCGACCTCAGTACCAACAAGGCAAGCCTTCTAACCATTTGGGTCAACCTCAATTTCAGCAACGACATCCATCCGGTCAAGTTAATCCATATTCTAGTCAACTGGGTGCTCAAACAATCGTTGTTTCTCAAGCCCCACCCGGTTTCCAGACTCAGGCTAGACTCCAGACCCAACCTGGTCTCCAAACTCAAGTTGGATTTCAAACCCAACTTGATTATCAAATGCAGCCTAGGCCTCAAGCGTAGTTTGGAGCTCAGCCACAATACAGTCTCCAAGCACTTCCCCAACCCCAAGGGCAGGCTCAGACTGCTCCATATCAAAATTATCAGCATCACAGGTCAATCCCTATCAAAATTTTCAACAATCTTATGTTGTCCTGTCAGCCAAGTTGGTACCCGATGGGTTGCTGGTGGTCAAAACACGAGTCAACTATCTGGTTATACTTATAATCCCTATGGACAAAACCCTTATGGACAAAACCCTTATGGGCAAAATCCTTCTGGTCAAAACCAAAGGGGGAAACAAGGAGCTGGATGGAGCCCTAATGATGGCTCTTATCAGAAGCCTATGATGTCCTTTAATCCTTAATTACCTTTCTTGGAAACCTGGAACTGCCTAATGTATCCATGTTGACAAACGATCCAATCCTTCATAATCCGTATTGGCCACCAGTTCCAACCAAAATTCCTGGTGATTGTCCCAAATTTGACGGTAAATCTAGAGAGGACCCTCAAGTGCATGTCATGACTTATCACCTCTGGTGTTCATCTAACTCATGGCTTGATGATTCAATCCGTCTATATCTTTTCCAAAGGACTCTCATTGGTTCAACTGCGAAATTGTATATTGAGCTTTCTCATGGAACTTTCCAACATTTCAATTTGCTTGTAATGGAATTTCTTACTCACTTTCAGTTACCGATTCATTATGAAATGGGCACACACCTCCTTACATCTTTGAAACATGACACGATGATGCACATCTCCGATCATATTCATGAACGGAGAAGGTGGCGTCATTTGATTAAGTTCTAGATCCCTAATCAGCTTCTGACTGATTGGTTCACAACCTTGTTTTTTGGTCCGATAGCCCGCGATATTTCCATGGGGGCATGTGTTACTAAAGAGCAAGCTATCATGTGTGCTCAGTATCTTGATTTGGTTTATTCCCAATCTGGTACACTGTATGATTATTTTCCTAATGCTCCATGACCCGGAACTATTAAGGCTCTATCAACACTATCTGTCAACGGTGTCATTGGTTTTATTACTTCATCTTCCCGAAAGTCTTCTGTGAACCCTGCGAAGCAAAAATCTACTGCTCCGAATGAAAATTCTTCTTAAGCCTCTTTTAATCCTGGTAAAACTTCTGAAGTCAATGTTTTTCAGTCCACCGTGGTAGACAAAGCTTCAAAAGGTAAGAAAAGGGTAAAGACAAAAATAAAGCCAATCCACCGAAGCAGGACCCTCCTAAGCCTTTGGCCGATGAAGGTACCAAATGCAAACCCAATTACCCTTGTCTCATCTGTGATAAGGATCACTATACTAAAGACTGTCCTAGATGGTCTGAAGTTAGTCGTTTGCTTAAAGGCACCCTGGGACTCCTGATGTGCTTAAGGAGCCTTTTCCCTCTCAACAAACCCAAAAGGTGGTCGACCAACCTCAGTCCTCTTCCACTTTTGGCTCTGAAGTTTTCATGGCTGGGACTATTCCCATTCATATCAGTACTCGATCGAAAGAATACCCTCCTCCCGCCGGAAAGGGACCTAAAGTCCCTTCAAGTGTTCCTTCATCTAGTACTGGACCTCTCCATATTGAGCGGGCTAGTACTGAGTCAGTCATTCGACCTCCTACCAAGGGTGTACTCCAGAAATCTTCTTACAACCCTAATGTTCATGTCGTGTAGCACTATAGCATTGTTGAGGACTTAGCCAAAGCCCCTTCGACTATGTCCACTTTGGAAGTCCTCCAGAGCTGTCCCTCACAGAGGAAGTCTCTGTTATCAGCCATTGGTGGAATTGACCCGACCGATTCGGATTTAATCACTTTCGATCTTGACAATCATGTACCGCGATTGCCTCATTAGATTGCTTTCCTTTTTCAAGTCATCATTAACTTGAAAAATATTCATTGCACTGTTATTGATGAGGGCCCCTCCACTTGCATCATGTCTGTTGCTTGTTGGAAGGCCATCAGTTCCCCGACACTGAGTCAATCTCCTAATACCTTGGAAGCCTTCGATGGAAGAGATTCCCATCCTTTTGGTATCCTCCCATGTTTGCCCATCACTCTAGAGGGGACGACAGTTGAGGTTGAAGTCAAAGTTGTTGACGCAAATTTGACTTACAATCTTTTGTTAGGACGAAGTTGGACATACACTATGCGCACTATGGCCTCATCTCTCTTCCATGTCCTCCATTTTCCCATCAAGGGAAAATTATCACAGTTGATCAACTGTCCTTCTTCACCTCTTCTTCTTCGGACGGCAACATGCCATTTGTGGAGCATACCTCTGTTCCTTATGAAAGCGTGGGCGTTGGAATTTTTAAAGATCCTGCTCTTATGGGTGTCTTTTCACTCCCACCTCCCAACATTGTCCCCATTAACATGATTTCTATCCATTTTGATCCTTGTGTTGTCCCTCCCATCGATCAGGTAGATCCCATTGATCAGGTAGACTCCTGGGATGACGTCATGCCATTGAGTCCTGCCGAGCTCAACTATGTAGAAATTGTTTCTGCGTTGGCTTCATCCTCTGATCATGCTCCATCGATCAAGCCTCTCGACGCGTATGTACAATCCCCTTGGCTTGGAGATAGTGTTTCTTCGGATCCGTTAAAGGAAAATTTTCCTTCCGATGAAGTGATTTTAGAGACTATGTCTTTCGAGGAACCTCCCTAGTTCGATCATCACCATCGCTCCTCATTTCTCCCAAGCCATGGGGCCATGACTACTTGTCTAGAGAATTTTTCTTGTTGTATCCCCTCACAGCCACTCCAGAAACCTATTCAAGTTCATGAAGTTTTCTCTGAAGGCAATATGGGGAACATTACGCAAACGATGCCCATCGACATTTCTGTCGAACCAGGGATTGTAGAGAATACCCACATTGGAGTTACCTATACTCTAGAGGATATTTAGCTTTATACAGATCTATTCAGAGAATTTCGCAATGTTTTAGCTCAGTCATATAAAGAAATTCCGGGTATTGACCCTAGTATCATGGTACACGAGATCCCTGCGTATCCTGGTGCCAAACCTATTTGACAACGTTTACACCTCGTGCACCCAAGAAAGGCTATGGCTATTAAGGGAGAAGTTGAAAAACTTCTCAAGGCCAAGTTTATCTACCCATCCCATTGATTGACTAGGTCTCTAATATTGTCCCTGTGACCAAAAAGCAGGGCACTATTAGGGTTTGTGCTGATTACCGTAACATCAATTGTGCGTGTCCAAAGGATAATTATCCTACACCTTTTATTAACCAGCTCATTGACGATTGTGCTGGGAGTGAGATCTACTCGTTTATGGATGGATTTTCTGGTTACAACTAGATTAATATTTCACCTGCAGATCAACACAAAACTGCCTTCATTTGCTCGTGGTTACCTTTGATTACAAGAAGCTTCCTTTCAGCCTTAAAAATGCATGTGCTACCTTCCAACGAGTAATGTCCTACGCATTTCATGGTATTTGTCACATTGTTCAGCCATATCTAGATGACCTTCTGGCTCATTCAGCTAAATGATCTGACCATCCCAAACATCTCCTAGAGATTTTTCTTCGATGTCGACATTACTGTATTCGTCTTAATCCACATAAGTGTGTCTTCTGCGTCGAATCTGACAGACTTCTTGGGTTTTTCGTCTCTAGAGAGGGCATTTGTCTAGATCCCCTCAAAGTTGAAGCTATACTAAATCTCCCTCCTCCTGCTTCTTTGCATCAATTGCAGAGTTTGCAGGGAAAAGCCAATTTCTTACGTCGTTTTATTCCTAACTACTCCAAAGTTGCTAGAGGCTATACGCGACTTCTAAAGCGTGACACTCCCTTTGTTTGGGATGGCACTGCCCAAGAGTCATTTGAGCAACTCAAGGCACTCCTTGTTTCTGCTCCCTTATTGCGTCCACCTGATTACCATCATGACTATACTCTTTATCTCATTGTTTCTGACAACACTATTGGCATGGTTTTGGTTCAAGACGATGGTGATGGTTTCGAGCACGTTATTTATTATCTTAGCCACAACCTCCTTGACACTAAAACTTGATATGCTTATGTCGAGAAGCTCGCCTTGGTAGTCGTTCACGCTTTCCAACATTTCCGTCACTATATTTTGTTGTGCACAACGACAGTGATTTCCGATTGCAACTTGATGATGTACATCTTTTCATGTCAGTTGTTGGGGGGAAAGTACTCGAAATGGATCGTTATCCTTCAAGAGTTCGATTTGGAGTTTACTACTGCCAAGTCCAAGAAGTCCCTTGTCTTCACTGAATTGATTTGCTCGTTAACGACCACTACAGCTCCCTCTCAGTTAGAGGATCGCATTTTGGATGATACCCTTTTCTTGATCAATACACTGGATCCTTAGTACGATGACATTATTTTCTACCTCCAGACGTCCTCCTTCCCTCCTGATTTGTCCAAGGATGCTCGGTGACATATTCGCCATCGTTCTCAGCCTTATCGCATTGTTGGGGACACTTTGTACCATCTCGGTGTTGATTCGGTTCTCCGCCATTGTTTGATGTTTGAGGAAGCTGAACAAGTCTTGAATGATTGCCACTCTTGCGCCTATGGTGGTCACATGTATGGTTATGCTACTGCCGAAAAACTCCTCCGCGCTGGTTATTTTTGGCCCTCTATTTTTAAGGATGGCATTCTCGATGTCCATTCCAGTCATGTGTATCAAATTTACCAACAGAAGATGCGTGTGCCCCCATCCCCTTTGCATCCTGTCACTACCATTGGCCCTTTTTCTAAATGGGGTAGTGATTTTATGACCTATAACCCTCACTCAGTCGGGGGGCATGGGTGGACCTCGAATTCACAATGTGTCAGTCACCTATGTTCCCTCCGTGCCGTAGGAGCAAGACCCACTGGTCTCTCAGGTCCAACATTTGCAAAAAATGAACATAATTATTAAGACATATACGTTTAAAATAAAAAAAAAATATAAAATACAAAACTAAAAAAAGTGTGCCGGTTAAAAAAGTGTGTTACCTCTCTTGTCCCACTGCTCTCCAGGCGAGAGCACCATATCGGGATCTCCTCTGAAGTCTGTACCTACATAAGGCTAGTCCTCGATGAATACTTGATGTCGATGCAACCATTCCATGTAGATAAGTCCCCATGATACTGGCTGGCTGCCACCTCCTCGTGGCATCACCAACGCCCACCTACTAATCCGGGTATGCCATGGTCTCGGTACTGGGACGTCATCGCTGAGTCCTATTGTATGACTTGCGATGATCCGAATATGGCGAATTAGTTCAAACTAAATGCTTCTGGGTGGTTCTAGAACTGGTTGTTGGGTCAAGGGAGTTCGCCTTTCCTCCTCTGGGACGGTGGTTCTGCCTTTTGAGAAACATCCCGTGAGGATAAGCTCCCTCTTCCTAATTTTATGGAGGCTCCTCCTCTTATAAAATCACTCCCTATTGCTATGATCAACTAGTTTTTGGCATTGAGAAAATTAACTATCTTTGGTGTGAGTTTGATAGTTTGCAGTGTGAATTGCTGATAGTTTAGCAATTGGTTGCGGATTGCCTTAGCCTTGTAATAGAGCTTGTGAGTGAGAGAGAGAGTTATCATCCATTTGAGAGACCCTTTTAAGAGTGAATGCTTGAAGAAACATACTGGTTGGACCCTTCGAGAACACTTGCGACATCAAGACTTGGTTGTAAGCTTTTCTTTTATTCATTTTAATACAATCATTGATGATTTCATATGTCTTGTGTAAATTATACTTGATAGCTTATGGTTCCTTGACTCTGTAAGTAAATACATCATTGTTGTTCTCAGTTACGTGTTCTGTTGTTCTCTAGTGTTGTTTTAGGTTAATTTCTCATTGAGGAGAAGGAAACAATAGCTGAAGTTGTACAACGAAAGCTCCATCGAACACTGGTTTGAGGTAGGCTCTTTCAACAATGAATGTTTAAGGAAATTAGTTGTTGTTTTGTCTTGCTGTGACTAGACCCACTCTAGGGCTAGAGGGGTTTCCTCTGTCTGTAGAGGGAACATTTCCTACAACACACCTCTAGAATCAAATTAAAATACCACTGATAAGTGACTAATGAGTGGAAGGTTCTATCCTATCATGCAAGTGAATTTAACTATATCCCCAAAAATGACATCATTCTTCTTTTTCCTTTTCAACTTATTTTTTTAATTCACTTATCTATATTTGATAGGTCCATGACGTTTTATGTATCTCTTAATGATATAAATCTTAATTTATGGTAGCATTCAATAATACATTCCTTCATCACATACCACCTTCATTAGACCTCGTACGCATGATAATAAGAAGTTAATAACCCATGGTATGTATGTATTTTGAGTGGTGTATAAACGATAATTCATGTAGTACAATGTTAATGTTTTTTCACCTAGGAGATTGGACTTCCTGGAATGAGTTTTCAATTAGCCTTGAGAAGAGAAAATGACTAATTTTTTCCAACTATGGAGTATAAGTGGAGAGACAACATTATAGTATGAATCGTGTGGAAGCTTTATATGTGCGGAGGAATGAATGTGTGGAAGAGTGGGTAGGTGAGTGTTTTTCATAGTTGAAAACTGACTATGTGGAATACTATGGGGGTGAGTAGTGTGTAGAGAGGGATCAAGGGATTTGCAGAATAATGTAGTGTGCAGAGCATGGGGGGATGAAAAGGTTATGCACACTACTATTGAAGAAAATAACAAGTATAGAACTTGAGGTAATACTAAGAAATACATGATGGTAATGATGTTACTGTCAAAAGGAAATGTGATATACTTAAATATAAATTATTATAGATTTAAGTATAAATTGGTTGTGCATCCACAGAGTAGCTCAATTAGTGATTGTTGTGATATGAAATCTTTGTGAAGTGCACAGTTCAAGTTACAAATCCCTCTTGAAAACCTTGTGGGTTGCACGTGGCGGCATACATGGGTTAACCTAGAAGTATAGTAGTAGTGGTCAAAATCAACCCCATTTCATGTCGATACGAGCCCGACCAAGTTACTAATTCCTAAGCACACACAGAATATATATGTGTGTGTGTGTGTGTGTTATAAAAATATTTGATAGTGATCAAAATCAACCCCATTTCATGTGGGTATGAGCCCGACCTAGTTGCAAATTCCTAAACACGCACACACACACACACACACACTTATAATTATATATATATATATATAATATATATATATATATATATTATATATATATATATATATATTATAATATATATAATATAATATATATTATATATATATATATATATTCAATATTGTTTTAAGCACTTAGCTGTACAAAATATTCAATACTTTATAATAAATATGCCTTCTTTTATTTATTTTCTATTTTAATATTCATTGTTTAAAAGAATAAATTATGTATTTATTTATTTTATATAAATTTTATAATATATATGTGTTGCTTTTTATTTGTATTTATCTACCTTTTAAACAATAATTTGTCTCAAGTCTAATAAATTTAAATTATGTTACATTATGTTAGGCCCATGACCTAACTCACCCAAGAGGCGTGCTAGAGTTGGCTTGGGCCAACTTAGTGATGACATGGGCGAGTTGTGCACAAGGGGTGATGTGCAACGACATACTCGCAACGAAGAATAACCAAATTTTAGATGAAGTGGTGGGACAAAACACCCACGTGAAGGTGAGCATACCTCACCGAATGACATTCGAAAGATGGTGAGCTTGTGTGCGGTCGCCTGCATGAAAGCAGTCACACCCGACATTAAGTTCACCTGACATTAAGTATATTGTGAGGGCGTTGTGCAGTGGAATGAGCCCATAGTGGAAGGAAACAAAGACAAGAGATGAATCGAATGATGTCAATGCTAAGTAACTCTATGAAGGGAATAACGTGTGATAGAAGGAATGAAAAGGCATTGTGGATGATGGTGTGTGCCCAAGGTGTGCCTGCATGAAGGTGGGGCACTAGGTGACTTGTCATGCATGTGAAGCGAACCAATGAGGCATTCAAATGAAGTCAACTTGCGACAGACTTAGGGGGTGCACTAAGAAATGAAGTGAAGGTTAGCTACACGAGTGTGTGGGTAAGCCAGAGGAAGAGTCATGCTTGTTGGCATGGGAAAGATTCATATAAATATAAGAGACAAATATGGTGGAGAGGCATTAAGCCATTCAACTATGGAAAGCTCAAGTGAACAAGAGATGCTAGAACTACAAGAGGGAGAAAATGAAGACAAGGAACAAAACATAAGCTGAAGCCCACCAAACAAGCTAAGACATGCAAAAATTTTATGGTTTCTGTTGGTTAGGCTTTGTGGGCTGGTTTGGTGGTTAGACGTGCTAACTCTATGTGTGTTGTAAAATTCTCGGGCAAGTATTGGGAAGGTTGTGAGAGACCTTGGGCCTGCAGAAACCTTGGTTGGATTTTGTTCAAGGTGTCAGCCTTAGAGCTACTCATGGCCTAGTTTCATCTTTTGAAGTTGAGCTTCCTTGTGATAACAAGTTGGCGGTGGCTTGTTCTAAGGTATGCCTTCGTAAATTATCATAAAAACTCTTGAAGCTTGAAGTTAATAAAAGAAGGGGAGATTTGTTGTTGGGAGTTCCCACTCCCATGTATGTTTTTCTACATGTTCATGATTTGTTGAAGTGTATTGTTATATTGTTGTTTATAATCAAAGTATTCATAGAGCAAGTTGAATGGTTGTCAAAGAAGTTAAGATAAAAAATTGTCTAGGTGTAAAAGACAACAAAGGGCTATTGTGTTTGAAGTTGCTAGAAAACTTAATTCCACAAAACTGATAATGACTTCAAATAAGAGACACGTATGCTAGAGGCATATTCCGGGAGTAAATAATTGTGTGCCTGTGCCTTACAATGAAAACTAGCTAGTCCTCCACACCCTCATGGTGTCATGAAACACTGGAACTATCTTGTATATTTTTATTATATCGAAAACTTTTAAAAGGTTGTGTTAAAATTATAGATTTATTATAAATAACATTTATATTTAGTTTATTATATTATATATATATATATATATATATATATATATATATATATATATATATATTATATATATATATTATATATAATATATATATATATATTACAAATTTATAATTAATTAATAAATTTAAAATTTATTTTATATAAAATTTATTATATAATAATTAATTACTAAAATCTATGACTAAATTTAAAAAAGGAACCCTTCTGAGTAATTTTTTTTTACATTCAAAAGATAAATATTATTCATCTTATTATAAGTGACCGTGAGTGGCACCCATGGGTTAACACTTAAGAGTCATCTAACGAGGCGGAGGAATTGCTCGAACGACCAAAAAGGGTTGGAATCTTGGTAAAAAATATTTCAAATAATCTTGTAGAGACAGTGTTTGAATCGTATTTTTGATGGTAGAAATAGATTCAACACCATTGAAAACTTCTAGGGCACCTAAAATTTTGAAGTTTAACAACTATAACTTGCATTTACAAAAATCCTTGCTGCATTTTCTCTAAATATAACATGATTTCCATAAATTTCCGAGCAACTCCTCCACCTGGTTAGACAACACGTAACAGTTATATTCCAAATTCAAACAGTAGTCAATGTTTGTTAGGGAAGTTACTAAATTTCAGTACATGAAATTTTAAACGTCGGTCTTGACAAGAGTCGAAGCATTCAATTCACAACACTGCAGTCTACATTCTTTGACTACATGTGGAATCGAGACACAAAGCGGAAATTGAGCGTTGCAGTTTTGAAAAATCAATAAAACACTTTGAATTGACTTTATTTTCTGAAGCCTCGAGATACTCGACCAAGTGGAAATTTTCTGAAATTATCGCAAATTTATGGAATATTTGAAAACCGACAAAGAGTAGTGAGTTCAATAAATTCCATAAATATCTTGGAATCCGACCAAGTAGAAATTTGTTGAAATGATTGCAGATTCATGGAATATTTGGAATCCGACCACGAGTAGTGAGTTCAATAAATTCCATAAATATCTTGGAATCCAACCCATAATAGTGACATGCATTTCATAGATTCTAGGAATATCCTAGAATTTATGATCAAATAAGGATGGCAGTGGAAATTTAATTTTGCAATTGTTAAAAAAACAAAAACACAGATTGAACAAGTACAAATACTTCGTGCTTTACAACACTTAATTAAAAAATTTATTTTTTTCATAACTTTCCTAGTTAAAGCTATAGGACTAGCAAGTGGGAATTCTAGAAACCCAATAAAAAGCACTGCCAAAGTAGGCTCAAAAATTCAAGTGTAGGCACATTTTAGAGGGTGTTTGTCGCAATGACAACACTTGGCAACACACTGGTACAAATCCATCTTCTCTACCTTGGTCAATTATTTCTTGCAGGGTCTATTTCTTTAGGAAGTATTGATTCATCATTGAGATTACCATGGCTTCCCTAGTCACCTCCTGCATAAACACAGTCCCCTTTATTCCTTTATTTCATTAAACATAAAAATAAGATCAACGATCACACAATGTTTTGAATCATGATAGGGTAATGAAGTTTGCGAGCTTTAGATTTTTAGAGTATAGTTTTTCATCTCTGGTGTTGCTCCACTGCCAACATGCCTTGACGTGCCTCGATGGAGTCACTTCGTGGACACAAAAATTGCTCCACTACAAGAAGGCCTAAACAGTAGCCTGACAGATTTTCTTGCTTCTCTCTACACAGGAAGTCTTTCTCTTCTTTCGCCTTTATTTATTTATTTTAAATAGAATTGTGCATCGACACTTATTTATTTCATGGGTGGAAGAGGGATATCGACTTATTGAGAGTAGGAGAGGTTTTCCCTTCAGAGAAGTATTTATAAGACCTTTGATATTTGTTTACTCATTTGGATTTTCGCCTTGTCCTTCTCTACTTGATTGGATCAACATGAAAACACTAAAACCTAAAAACCCGAACGTAGGCATGAGGTTTCCATAATAAACATGGAGATCATGGTTCGCCATAAGGATTTCTTAACGCAAGGATCGTATTTTCCATTAGAACATCATCAACCAAAATATGTATCCAATACAAGGAAGAAGGGAAGATAGTGAGCCAAATTTTGTAGTGTCACAAAGTCCTTTTCTATTTTGACACATTCCCTTTTGGGCCAATGGAGTATCTTCATGCAAGGTCTCATAAAATGAAAGGAAAAACAATGCACAACAAGGAAGCAAAACCAAAAGACAAGACAGAAAATGGATAAACCAAAACCCGAAAACACAAGAGAAACCACAAGAAACGAATGCAGGATGAATGTGTAGGTAGACTAAAATGAAACTAGACCTACTCCTAACCTAACCAGCTAGAAGTTTGAGGTCACGTATAATGGAATTTCCAATGTAGTCACCATAATTGTTCTCGATATATAATAAAAAATATGCGATCAATTAATACAAATATAAAACAATGTGCAATAGAAAAGATAAGAACTTTAAAAAATTGCACAAAAATTTGAAGGTCTTTCCTTTCACCAAAAAGATAGGCCATAGACACCACTTCTAACCAGTTTATATTCTTACCTTTTTTATGAGAACCATCATTCAACAAACCTTGGAAGATTCCTATGAATGTTTCTTCAACTACACCGAACTCCTTAGCAAACACGTGGAAATATCAAAAAAATTTATTTGCGATGGAGCCTTCCAAGTAAGATTGCTCCAACCATTCAGTGATTGGATCATAAAATTCATGACAATCCTCTTAAAAACCCAGAAATATTCAAAAATATGATTTTTCAATTAGAGGCATGGGGTTACGATCAGAATCTTGCGAGGGAAAATAGATTTGATCATATCCAACATATATGTCAATACAATGAGGATTTAACATAACCATTAGTGAGTGTAGAAGTGCCCCAACTACTTGACAAGTACACAGGTAGTGAGATGTTAAACCATAAATATCAAAGGGTGTAAAACAACTGTCATGGGATGTGTTGATGGGAAAATAGTAAGTTGAACTAAAGTCATTAGAGACATAATCATGATAAAATGGGTTGATTAAACCATGAGATTCCTAGTTTGTAATTACCAAAGGTAATTCAACTTGAACAATTTTGTGAATGGTAAGCATAATATAATCATCTTCCTCGCATGATGAATGTAACAAACAATTTTCTTGTAACTGGTTACACACTGTTATCACTCAAATTTTCCTAGAAGTTGTAAGAAGAGGAAAGGGGTCCGAGGTAACCACACACCAACTTTTAGATACAGAATCTAGCCAATCTGTATCCAGAGAGGGCTCTCTCTTTAAGGTTTAGCTTTGTTTTGGAAGATATTAGGCTAGTTATGAAAGCTTTGGGGTTTTGATTGGATTTGGTGGTGAAATTCAATAGCAAAGGGTTGGAACTAAATAGTTCAGGCCATTGGGCTAATGGAGTCAAAAGAAATGACTCAACTAGATTTGGTTTCTCAACAAAGGATGGCTTCATAGGGCAGGATAGCTAAAACAGGGATCAAATGATAACTTTATAGGATGGGATGGGATTAAAAGGGATGAAGGGAAATTAAGAATCCTTCAACATGTTTTAAGAGAAAAGAACTTGAATGATCACCAGTAAAGAGCAATTAAGAATAAATTAATAAATTATCAAAATGAGTAAACTAGGAAACAGGAGCAATTAAAAATTCACTATTTATGCCAATTTAGAAGAAAACATCAAGAATACTAACGATTGAAAACAGATTGCATTGAAGCACTTTCTGAATTAAGCTTTTTCGTTTAAGTATTTAGATATGAAACATCATTGAAATATTTAAACAAGATAACCATAACACATGAGTTATAAAATACTTATTGTCCCACGTATTACACATGAATCCTATGAAAAGTCCTTTGTATTAATTCTTCATCCAGCCAACCATGTAAGATTTGTCCAACATCACTTTATTCCAAAATAATCAGTTTTATAGCAATGTCTAAGCATCCACCCAAAATACTTCAAATGAAGAAGTATTTATACTAATTGTAAACTGAAATATCTTGAAAAATATCAAGATTAGTTTCACAAATGTCTCCAACTGTTTACATTAATAGAACTTAAATAAAGGACATTCAAAACTAATGAATTTATTTGGCACTACTTTTTTGGATTTATGGTGAAAAAGAAGAGAAATTCGAATTTGGTAGCAACTCTTAGTTGACGATGAGGCATCCTAGTCACTAACTACATCGTTCCTTTGTGCATTCTTCCCCAGAAATTCTGCAAACTTAGGGTCCAATGATATGTTTGTATATCTCAATCTGTAATATATATGTAAAAAGTGAACGAGGTTTTTGTAGTTAGGAATATTTTTGAAATAAACCTCTCTCTATTTCCCAACATTCATCTCCAGTTGTTAACAATATTCTCTACACAAAGATGTCAAAAACAGGACTTTGCACAAACAGAAAAATAGATTGTGAAGACATGCACTTCTCTCCCTTTTGGTAATACCTGTGTAAACAGTGAGATAGGTTTTTTTACATTGAACTATTAGGAACAAAAACCTCCTCCAATTTATCACAATACTTCTCGGATTGGCCACAATAGTTTCTACAAAAATATGACTTAAACAAGAAATTTCTGAAGAATGTACCATTTTTGCTCTAATTTCATCTTTTAACCTTAAACTTCTTTTGACTATTTTTCACTTTTACTTTGGATAAAATTCATTGTAGCTGGTGAAAGTGTTTTCATCTTTGTTTAGCCCTTAGTGTCTTCATGTTTACTTTCACTGTTTACTTTTTACTTTTACCACTTTGTTTTTTTCATTTGTCTTCACTTTGACATGAATTTTTATGGTATGCTTTGTAACTGCCTTCTATGTTGTTTATCTTCATGCTAGCTGATTTACTTTACTTGGTCTTCAATCTGATACTCTTTAACCCTGATACACTTTGATTGTTATTTACTGTATCCTTTTACCTTCAATGTGTAGTTTAGGTTTTTATTGTTTGTTTCAATAGTAAGTCGTTTAATTTCCTGTTTTCTTTGCTTGTCTTTCAACTGTGTGTTTTATCTTCCATCTCTCTTTGAATAGATTTGATAAAAATCTTGGAGTAAACAGTTCTTATGACTAGTATTAAGACTGTTTATCCAAGGATGTGGTCTTTTGATCACCTGCAAAACAAAAAAAATTGTTAAGAAAGCATTGGTTTGCAGGGGAGGTCGAAAAGGTTTCATTTGAGCTTGAGAGGTCCGTGGAGTGATCCTGGAATGCTTTTCGCGAGGTAAACCATGTTTGAATCGGTTAACAGAGGCTTTAGGTGGCGCAGATGGGTTACATAGGGTTTTACTGCACAATCAGGTGAAAACGAGCAAAACTGGGATTTTGGTGTCTAAATGGGTAAATGATTGATATTGGCGGGTAAACGGAAACACAATTTGGCTTTAAATGAAAAGGCTGCATCAGCGGGGGTGATTTAACATTTTTCTCATTTAGTGGAGGTGGTAAGTGCTTTCTATCGCACCGCTTATGGGGAAGGCAATATTTAGCGTTGGGCTAGCAATTCCATAGAGCGTTTGATGCATGGCGGAGGCACTATTCAAAAACCACTTTGTGATCGCGTGTTAACGTGCGGTCACAAAGGGTTGCACGATATTGATAATAGCTATCAGATCCCAGGGACCTGATCGGATGACTTTCGGGGCCCTGAAGTGATGGGGATATAATGGAGGTGGGCCTGATACATTTAAGGATTAATTAATTATATCGGGGTTGACGGGATTGGACGGGGAGGCTGTTAATTAATCGTGAGGGTTAATTAATCCTTTATTAATGTGGCGGGGGATTAAGGGATGTTAATTATTTAATTATTAACCAAATAATTCCGATTAAGGATGTATTATGGTTATATTCTAACTAAGGGGCGAGATATATAAGTATTCGGGGTTTTTACATAGTTAAAATAATATGAGAGCGGGTAAATGCTATAGGGGAAATATTAAATAACATAAGTTAGTAGTTAATATGACCAAGTGATGTAAGCGCTAAGTCTAAAACATTTTCATGCATATATTTAAACTTAGGCTTAAAGTGAAAAAAGGGTTTTTGTGGAAATATTATAATTTTCCTTAAGTAAAATAGGATTTTACTTAGAAAAAACTTATCTAGGGTATGAATGATTTGTATGAAGGGCTATGATGATTAATGAATGGTCTTAAGTACTTAGGCTTTATAAATTATTGGGCCGAGAATTTGGTCCCTCCAGTAGTCAGAGAAATGCTCTGAGCCCCTCTAATTTAATACACCTTGGTATTTAGGGGAAATTAGTGAAAATTTAGGGAAAATGAATAGGGGAGTTAATTACTTGACTTTTCTTGCTTGATGTGCCTTGCATGTCATTTATGCTTTTGCCTTATGATGAAAGTAAAAGATTAACTCATTTAGAATCATCATTAACCACATGTAATTCTGCAACCATCATCTACCTACCCTACCTACTTTAACCTATCATTTTTACTTCTTTATTTGGGTGCACTTAGACTGGCAAACCCTTATCAAACTTTCCTTTTCTTTTACATGGCAATGCATATCTAAGTCTACACTTATTACATCCAAGGGCTCAGATTAAACTATTGAGCTCCTTTTATTCACTCTACCTATCTACTTATCTGCCAAGATTACATTGTTTGGTCACATCTTTATTCTCTACTTCTAAAACATCAAATTGAAAATATGAACTAGTCAAGCTTAAACTATTTGACTATTCATGAATTGTGGCATAGGTGACAAGCTACACACAATTTTTTATTATACAAAAGTAAAAAAGTAGTGGCACTTAGACTTGCACACTTTCATGGTCTTTTCTTTTTGTTGGGGTTCATTTTATTTCATTTTTTGACCTTTTTTTTATTCTTTTTACCCTTTGATTTTTCTTTTAGGGTATACCCTCTTTACATTTTTAATTTTTTGATTTTTTTACAAATATGGAAAACATTTGCAGAAAGCAAAGGTATGTACATATTTCAGAGACAGCTAAGTCAATCATGATATATGACACCTATTGGTATAGGAACCTAACACACACCACACTACCATTGTAATCATCGAAAGAATTAAAAATGAGTGCTAGTATAATAAACACATGAAACCAGCCAGGGTAAAATGAGTGAACAAAAAATTGACTGGTCAGATAATCCATGCATTCACTGATGCTCAAGAGGATTTCAGGTGCAATGAAGAAAAATATTAGCATTAGAATATTCACAAGAAGGATCGGGAGTTGATTGTTTTCAAAAGAGTTTGACATGTATGACTCCTTTGGTGAAATATAATATTTAGAATAATCAACTTGACAGTTCCATGATTCTATGAGAGATACACATTTGAAACCCAAGTTTGATACATGAGATTTGCATGAAGATGAATCATATTGAAACTGTTTAGAAATTGAATCTTGAAAGTTCAAAGTATCATATCCACAATGAAAAACATATTTCAAGAAAGAATTTACATTGAGTGAAATCATGTAGAAAGAGGAGTTTGATGAAGAAAAACAGGTCTGATTCAGTTTAGGGCTATTACAGAGTTGTGGGATCTTGACATAACCATCAAAAGAAGTTGAAGTGCCTCGACTCTCTGGCAAGTCCTGAAACTTTCAAGTATTTTAAAATCTCATTGCGAAGATTGAACTAGATCATGCATGGTGTGAGGATAGCTAATTTCACTGATTTCGATGAGATCGCTATTAACCGGATGGAAGCCATCTTTGTGACTGGTTTGATCAGATTTTACAACTTTGACAACTATATTACTCAAGTTGAAAGACTCTTTTGATCGCAAATCTAGAGATGAAGAAATTTCATGAGAAAGCTCATTTGAAGAGTTGTATTAGTGAAAAATAAGAGATGAAACAGGATGGAAAGGATACTCAATGATCTGATTATTTTCTCTTTCATCATGGAAAACTTCACTACCTTGTGTCAATCGAGTAGTGAGCTCATGTGATGAAGAACTTGAAGAGTGTGAAGTATCTTCATCACATGTAGATGCATTGCAAACAAGAGAGCACAAGGGATAGTGGGACACAGAGGAATTTTCAATAAGAGAATTTTCTTTGACCAAAATAGATCCCAGATCTAAATATTTCAAATTAAAATTTTCATGATAAACAGAAAGATAAACTGGTGAACTTGGGCATACATCAACATAATCATCATCATCAAAATGATTGTTTCCCAACACTACGAATCTAAGCAAACTGGTTTCATTTGATTCATTACCGAGATTAACAGATTCAATATCAGTCAAGAATGAGGAGACACCATATTCACACGAAGGATTTTGAAAAAGAGAAGAAGTATTGAAATAACCTTCACCTTCCTACTCCTCTACCTATTTAATGTGACAATCTTGAACTTGATTGCAACTTGTACCAACAACTTGAAAATTAGGAGTGTGCAAAAAACTAGTTGATGGAGAAAATTGATTAAGTAGATCATGGTACAAAGAGTCACGACATGTAGTTGATAGAGGATGCCATAAATCTGAATGAGATTCAAGACTAGAGTTATGACCATCTTGATGGATAGAAAAATTAATTTTCACCATAGGCATCATGAGCTAGTCCATGATTTTCTTTATTGGATTTGAATCATGACAAGTGGAAGGAGGATGAGAAGATGGATTAGGAATTCGATGTGCGCATTTTCCAACTTTATGATCATCGCACGAAGGCATCGATGTCGGAACCGAAAAGGGAGGAGGACAAGGAACAAAATGAATAGCAGGTTCCTCGGCTAAAATTAGGGGTGTCTCTTGGCTTACAAGAGTTGGGGACAAAGAAACATCAGGTGGTCTTGATTCACTATGCAAAGATATATGAATCAAACGCTCAAACTTTCATTTCAAGAAATCTCAATCCATATCTTCTTTAGGAAATTCATAACAAAGGTGAAGGAATCTATTAGACAAATCCTCAACTCATTCAATGGGCTCCATTCTAAGTTGAATGATTCTTTTATAAACATCTCAGTAATCATAACTATCAAAGGCTAAATGAAGCTCCTCAACAAGATGGTTAAGAGAATGAATAAAAATAGGTGGTAGAGTGTGACACCATCGGCTAACATGACCTTCAAGGGTGAGGAAAAAGTAATATTGATCCAGGTGGATCT
This sequence comes from Pinus taeda, assembly GCA_000404065.3. Taxonomy (NCBI): domain Eukaryota; kingdom Viridiplantae; phylum Streptophyta; class Pinopsida; order Pinales; family Pinaceae; genus Pinus; species Pinus taeda. The sequence continues at coordinate 41,877 of APFE031706393.1, forward strand.
CCACACGCCAATAGCATGGAAAAGGATCAAAATTCAAAGTGGCAAAAAGTCTATTAACTTGACATCAAATTGAAGTGCTCATCACCCTAATTTCAACAATGCAAATGACACTCCAATATGAGTTCGTATGAAGAAGATAGAGCAGTCAAAGTTGTGGGTTGACTTACCCATGTGGAAAGCTTAAGGAGGGCGCAATTTGGCAAGAATCTGGCACTAGAATCCAGCCAGTTTTCCAGGCAAAATTATGGGTCCGTTAATTTGTCTTCTATCGCCTAAGGTTCTAGAAATTTCCAAAAAGGGGCGGTGGTTATGTATTTTAAAAAATAAAAATAAAAATAAAGTATTAAATATGGGGCGAGTAGACATGACCCCACTACCCCTGGAACCACTGTAACCAAATAACATTTAATTTGGGGTGGGCGGCCATGACCCTGTCACCCTGAAGCCCACACAATGAACCAACATATGATATATGGTGGGGTGCGGGCTGTCAGCCCTACCGCCCCTCCACCTCACCCTCATACATCATAACCACATACGACAGCAGTGATGGAGGTTAGCGGAGCGGGCCACAAAACCGACAAACCCACCTCCCATTTAAATAAAAATATAACTGTTATGCGTTAAAAAAAGGGAGGGGTGGGATTTGATCCCCTCACGCCTCCTCAACGAATTTCCAAGTTTGCCAATGTGTCAAACGGTACTTCTTGTTTAATCCACCCACCAAAAAGTATTTCAACCTTTTTGCACAGTGTGTCGGGGAGGAGGCCAGGAGTAGGCACACATTTCTATGCAGGTGGAACCATGAGCAGTGCAGAGAGGGCACTGGAACCATGATCTAAGCAATTTCTCTAGGGGGCAGATTTTCACTTTGTTAGTTTTCGACAAATTTTATATGGTTTCAGCATTTCTCGACACCACGAACTCAACAGTGTTGTCCATTTCTCCATCAGAGATCTGCAATTTTCAGGCTTCTTCAATTTTGGAGGTATAAGGTTGTCATTTTGACTTTTGATGTACTTTCATTATTTTTCCATCTAATGAAAACAAGGCCTCCCCACTAATTCGTGTAGGGCCCGGAGATGTAGTCCCTCCTAGACGAACTCCGATATCAATCATGTGTCTTCTATGTGTGACTTGTTATTCTTCTCTTCCTCTTCTTTATGCACTTGTAATTCCATGGTTAAATGCAAGCTTAATATGTAATTATTTAATGCATCACAAGGAAAATATTTTTTTTGGGATCAAGTGGTATCAGAGCTAGTATTTGTATATGTGAATTGCATTTTTGTATTCTAAAAAGAAATAGGCTCTGAAGAGGCGAAGGGAAACTAAATTATTTCGATCCTAAAGTGGGGCATGCACATCAAAGGAGAAACATGGAAGATGAAGAGGCTCGTTATGAAGAGGAGCTCAATTTCTGCAAAACCTTCTACACAATGGCAGAAAATGTCGATCAATTGCTTTCAAGGTTGGAGAAAGCAGAAGGGAGAAAGGCAAAAGAACAAGGTTCAGTGCATAGAAATGATGGAGAAGAACCCCCTATTCCTTCCACGAGTGAAATTTCTTCTTCCTCTCATCACCATCATCATAGAAATTCAAGGGATGCATTTAAGAAACCTTTCTTTAAATTATATGTCAAATTTTATCTTCCCATGTATAACGATGAAAATAATGCAAAAAAGCTTAATAAATGGATTAGGCAGATTGAGATCTACTGTAGGATTCAACAGGTCATAGAGGATGAGGCAAAGATTCATTTGTCCTCTCTTCGGATGAGTGGCACTGCTCTTGTTTGGTGGGAGAGAAAATTGCGAAGCAGTAAGAGTGTGGGTAATCTTCTTTCCTCATGGCCTAGTTTCATTTCTGCATTAAAAGAACAATTTTATCACTTGGGTTATAAGCAAAAAGCCTTAAATGGATTGGCAATACTTAAGGCAAGGTAGAGGTCGGGATGTTCAAACATTTACTGAGGAGTTTAGAAAACAAGCACTTAGTTTGGGCATTACACTTGAGTCACCTGAAGTAGTAACTAAGTATATTGGATCATTACATAGTTACATTAGACATTCATTATTATTATTTGAACCTACTACCATTGACTTGGCCAATGTAAAGGCCATTCATCTAGAAAACAAGGGAACACATGGATGAGATGACCACCCAAAGAGAACTATAGTAGCCAAGAGAAGGGGAGAAAAACCCTCTTGTACACATCGTGGGAAAGAGGGGCATGACGAAGAAAATTGCTAGAAGTTGCACCCTGAGCTGAGACCTAAAAGGAATGACAGAAAGGGAAAGTAGAAGGTCATCACCGCCGTGTAGAAAAACCAAGATTCTAAATCAGAGGAAGATGAGAAGGTCACAACTGCGGGATTTGCACGAGGTAGGCCCATTGACTTGGGGTCTGATTCCAGTGATGAAAAAATGTTTGCAGCCCTTGGGATTACGGAAGGAAGACCCATAGATTTGGGGTCTGATTCTGGCAATGAATCAAGGATTTCAACAGACATAACGAAAAGGGCACTCCCCACAATAGGACTCAAAGAACTTGAGGAGATCAACCACCGCATCCAAATAGAGAATGCTGAGCTAAGGGGGCTTCTACAAGAGGCAAGGGAAGAAAAAAAAAGATTACTACGCCAATTTCAAGCCAAGTAAGAGGCCTTAGAAAAGCTACAGCATTGCTATATGGAGGTAAAAAGTGATTCTCCGATTTCATATGATTTTCATGATGATGAATTCGCTACTTTTGAAAAACATACTACAGGGATTGGATCCAAACTATTGAAGAAGATGGGGTATCAGGGAAAGGGCCTTAGCATCAAAGGCTAAGGCATTATAAACACCATCAAATTCGTGGAATTGTTGCATCATGCAGGACTCAGATACACCAGAAAGGAAATGGGAGAAAGCTCCAATATAGCTAGTAACCAGCCAATGACAGAAGATGAAATTCCTTCCTCACAGTCCAATGATAATGAGGGACCCACAAACACTTATCAGAGGAACGCCAGGGGAAATTGTCATCTGGACCTCCTTCTAGCGCCATTTTGTTGACATTGTTGGAAATCCATCAACCAAGGGGTCTCCCTGATGTGAAGTCCCAATTAGAGCTCACACCATTCGGAATAGGATCCCCATCTAGGTTACAGACCGATTGCTATATATCCTTGAATACTTTCCTTAGCTCTAACTGTCAGTCAGAGGGGGGAGTGCAAATGTGGCTTCAAAAAGCTAGAGGATGCGCCTAGTGTGTGTTCGGTCGTATGTGTGTCAAATTTATTTTACTATGGATGCGGGGAGAGAAGTGAGCCTCTAAGAGAGAGGTAATAGTAACACCCTAGGGGAAAAACACATAAACAAGGAGAATTCATTCAACATCGAATGGAATATTCCACAATGATGTGACAATCATTGCAACAAATACAACAAGAAAGATCTATCTAATTTCCAGTGGAATAGTCCACAAGGATGCAACAAAGATAATAACCATTACAACACGTTCTCAATATGATAAGTACCAAAATAACTGAAATAGTTGAAATACTTTAGCACAAAGGAAGGAAAACATGAATTACAAACATTAACAAAATAGTCTTACAAATATCGATAATCCATGCATGAAGAACATGTTGGCCATAAGGCTTATGATATTAAGTAAAAGTTCCAAGCCACATGTATGCAATGAACACCACTAGCTCCAGTAGTGGAGTGTTGGAGCCACTCCTTACTCCCCAAAACAACTAGTTTGTCTCTTTAATGCCTTGCAGGCAAAGCCAAAGTGAAAATTCCCTTTCTCACACAATGAGGATTAGTATATAACCAACGGGTAGGTGATGCTTCACCTTCCTTGTGACCCGTTGACTACCCTAATAAATGTTTGACTTCCCATGACTTTTCGACTTTACTTATTTCTTCATATTATGTACATGTCCTTTGGACTTCCACTTCACAATACATCTCTCCAATATCGAATTACATATTCCAAAAAATGATGTGGCACATGATGACTCATGACACAACGTAACATGACACTGATGACATGGAAATGACAAGCCAATATTTATTTTTTCTTCCTTTGTGTCTTCTTGAAAAGATGGCGCATGTTCTTCTTCTTCCTCCTCCTTGTGACTTGAAGATGAGCAGTCTTCCATGTGATCATGATATTTCATATTGTGTTATAGTCCGATGTTCCTTCATCTTCTTACCTGGTGATCATCTTATCTCTTCAGCTCCATATGTGTCTTTTAACATGTCCTCCTTCTCCATCTCCTTCTTCATCATTTTTCCATAGCATGATATAGTACCTACATCTGTAATCCACTCATCACAAGACAACATCAGCCTAATAAACCCCTAATCTACAATGGTGGATATTGGTTCACTAACTCAACTGGAACCTTGGGACTTGGCACATCTTGACATGTCGCCCTAGCACTCTAGCATTCCGTAGCACTACCTAGCATACCTTATCACCCCCTCCTTAGAACACCTATAAATTGCTAACAATCCCTGTCACGCACTCTTATTCATTCATTTCCATGCATTTGAAATTAGTGCTTTCTTATTTTTCCCTAGCACTCCATAACTCTCCCTAGCATGCATTGGCACACCCTAGCACATATTGCGTCTTATGTGTGTGTGATCTTATTTTTTCGTTCTCTAGCACTCCATAACTCGTAGTTAAAGTAATGTAACAGGATTGATGAATTTAAAAAAAAAGGGAAATTAATTTTTTATTGTATTTTTGGCTTATGTCCTTAAAGGTTTATTCAAATGTCAATTGTAAACACCCATTAGATGCAAAATTAAATTCCACATTCAATGAGTCTCTTGTTATGAAACCAACTCAAGAAAAAATAGAAAAGATAGATCAACAACTTAGAATTCAGCCTCTTCGAGGGGGCAACCTCCTTTACATTACATAAATGAACAATTCTTGGATGATTCAA
>APFE031706393.1:51384-63046 GCA_000404065.3 Pinus taeda
CTTGAAAATTAAAAGCTATTGTACCCAAGGATTGTAGCCATTGGACTCCTAGTACAACATCAACACCTCCATTGGAATGGAAAGCATTGGGCTAGTCAATACATATTCTCCCATTGATAGCTTGATATTATGGCACTTTCCCGAGAAATTTATTGTTCCTCCATTTGCAATCATCACTTGACACTTTGGTGCTGGATATAGGAAGCAATTCAATTCTTTTGCTACCTTACAATGAATAAAATTGTTGGTACTTCCTGAATCAATCAACACTATTACCTTTTTCTTCTTGATTGTCCTTCTATCTTGATGGTTTGAGGAGTGGTAATTCCTGCCAATGCATTACAAGATATGGTCATATTCATTTTTTCTTTATCTAGGCTTTGTTCTTGGAGTATATCCTCTTCTTTTGACCTTTCTTGCTCCTTTTCTTCTTCCTCTTCACAATCTATGTAGAATAATTTCTTCTCAGCACACTTATGACCTTTAGTGTATTTGCAATCACAACTGTAACAAAGCCCTTTTTCTCTTTTTTCTTCCAATTGTTGTGGTGTCAGCCTTATAGGTTGTGGAAGACTAGCGGAAACACCACTTCCGTCTTTATATATGTGAGTGGTATGCTTCCTGGTTGCCATAATTTTGCTTTCCATTTTTCTTGCTAACATGAATGCCTTCTGTAATGAATCAGGTTCCCAAAGGCGAACATCATGTTGGATATTATCCTTTAAAGACCCTATGAACACATCAATCCTATGCTCCTCTGGAATATCTTTTACCCTTATGTTCAATTTTTGAACTCCTCAATGTGCTCCATTATTGAACCCTTTTGTTTGAGACTTATCAATTGGCTAAAAAAAGTGTTGCTTTTTGTATCCTCATAATTTGCTGTCAATTCTTCCGTAAACCTAAGTGATAATTTGTTTATGAGAGCAAAGCCATTGATACCATACAAACTGATTTGGTTCCAAATATAAAGTTGCAATACGTACCTTTTGTGTGTTTTGCACATTACTGAGATCGAAAAATTTCTCCATTTGTAATATCCATGTTGCGGGATCCTTGCCATCAAACTTCCTCATATAGATTTTTGGAATATGGTGGGTCTTAAATCCAACATTAGGGTCTATGGAATCATGATTAACATTTCTTTTGTTCTCATCATGAGTTTCCTTTACTACCCTTTCACGATTAGTGACCATTTCTTGTAGCAACTTATTCATATTTATCTTCAATTCGTCCATGTCTCTCTTCAAATTTGTCTTCCAATCGTCCATCTTAGCTTCCATGCCATTCATCTTAGCTTCCACGCCCTTTATCTTAGATTCCATGCCATTTATCTTAGCTTCTGTTAGCTTTTGTGAGTATGACATTTGTTGCACTTGTTCTTGTAATTTTGATATATCATGTAGCATTTCTTCCTCTTCTTCATGAGTCATGCTAGGCCTTTCAGGTTCCTTACTAGGTGCTTGAATTTTCTTTCCTCGAGGCATATTTTACCGATAATAATGTTCTACTATGGCCTTTGAATTCCTTCAAAATAAATTTTCAAACCACTCTTAAGCAAAAATTTAAAAGAATCTACACAACTTTTTTCACTTTGTAGGAACTTGATATTGCCTCTGATGTATCTCTGTACTTTCAGATCATCCAGTTCTGAAATTTCAACCTGTAGTAGCCCTCTATGGCCTCTTTCCAATGCCACCAATCTGATCCAAATTGGATTCTCCAAGGAAGAGTTATGCAAAATCTTCCACAGTGACCTGATTATAGACTAGTTCAGTAGAGCGAACTTGTACGATGTGCCACGAGTCATTGTTTCGACCTTTGGCTCTAAAAAATATATACAAGAAACTATAGTTCGTTCTATTTCTGTATCTTCTTATTAAATTTCAATCAGATGCCCAGAGAGAAATTTATGATGATTTTCCCCAGGTCACCTGTTTGGAATGAAATTCAGTAGTCTGCAAGAAGACCAACTTCCTCAGATCATATCTCCGCAACTATAGTGCGAACAACTCTAAAATTTGGACCCAAGATTCAGCTCGATTTCTTCTCAAATGGTATTTTGTTTTAGCTTATGAAACATTGCAAGAAAGAATTTATAGAGAAAATGCCACGATGACCTATTTGGAGCAGTGAAACCCTAGAATCCAAAGCTCTGATACCAAACGTTATGAAACCAGCTCAAGAAAAGATATATCAACGCCTTAGAATTCAGCCTCTTCGAGGGGGCAACCTCCTTTACATTACATAAATGAAAAATTCTTGGATTATTCAAATGAAAAAACCTCCTTTCTATATATAGGAGTCTAATGAGCCACAATATAACGTAGCTGACCTAACAATAATAATATAAAGCCACAAAAATAACATTAGAGGGATTCTATGGGGCATAGTAATAACAATATGGAGTACAGCTACAATATTAATGGGGTAATCACTAGTATTATAGGGACCCAACATCTCTACACTTGAAACTGTTTAAATCTATAAGGAGATAAGCCAAAATTACAATTAAAAAAAGTAGTTTTCTTATTAAATTCCCTCCAAAATATTTACCCATGGGGATAAAATCTTCATATTATATCCTATTGGTTCTTATAGAGTTAATTCTTGTGGTAAATTTTTTGTTTTGAGGCCCATTTTTAACCTCAAAATTCCCCTAATGAGCTCATGGTATAGAATATATTGTTGTACTATAGCACCATGTGGTCTCTCTCCCGATGCAAAATTGTCCATCTTGTGTGTTCATCATCATAGTTTCCAACAAGCAAGAATTCCTCATCGAGGGAATCAACAAAATCCTCCTAAGCAAGCTCTGTCTTAAATGATATAGGAACATTTGCACTATGTCTCTTTTATTAATCATCCACTAATCTTTAATGGGAAGAAAGGTTTTAAAGAGTGTGAAGGTGATCATTTCAATATAAAAAAAGTTAAATAAGGTAATAAACCTCTAACAACTTTGAAGAATTTTCCAAAGCATCTGCAACTATCTAGCCTTCAAATAAAGGAACATCAAAATTAAATTGTACCTTGAAGGGAATTTGTTGGCTTGTTGGGGCCTGACCCAGGTTCGGAGTTAATTAGCCAAACAAATCCCTGTACTATTGGCCCTTTCGGCAACAGTCTACATAGTGCGGACTGAGGTCACAACCAAAGAAATATGGGGGGGATGTTGGAACCAGGTTTCCACACCCTTGAGAAGTCTGAGGGGTTGATTTAGTCCAACCGTGAATACCTTCACGTAGGTCACTTCACACGCTTTCCTAACCCGCGAGGCCTTCGCTCCCTGATATATTCACGTTCGCATAGCCCTAACCAGGGGATGTGGGGCTTTCACGTTTTGGAGCAGCGATCTGCACTATTTCCCTAAGTCACACCGGGGATCTTACTTATCTTTTTATGACAGTTGGTTACCTTCACCTAAACATATGCCTTATATTATATTCACTTATTTAGCACATTTATATAAGTTCGTGCAGTAAGTGAACACTAAAGTTGCAATTCATACCCAATAATACATAAACTAGAAAAAGATACACATAAATATGGTAAAAATTCTCTTTATTAATGCTTCCCACGATTACAGACTCTACTTTCCCTGCGTACTCAGCTGTGGACTACTAGGCCTCTGTGCACTCAGTTGTAGAGCCTTCTCCTATTCTACGACCCCAAGACACAACTCCACACTTCGACTCAATGCTTCATCGATTTCTTAGATTATTATTATTCTCGTTTCTTTTACACTTAAATCCACTCTCTATTTATACAATCCCATGGTCCATGGACTATGGGTAGATATTTCAAACTGACATTACATTACAAAAACAAGGGCAGACAACCCTATGACTCTATTACGACTTTGCGCTCTGCGCCCACAAATCGTGGAGTCTTTTTAATGGACTTAGTCAAAAATTGGGCTTTAAGCCCCAAAACTTGCCTTGGGGGGATCCCACACCCAATAGGCCCCCAATAAAAACATCGTGATTCACCCTTGAGTCACTCTATCGGTGCGGAGATCTTCGCTTGGAGACCTCCCAACTCTACTTAGACAGCTGCAAGGTCGGCAGTGCACTGAGTGGCTACTTGTTGAATCTCTTGTATTCGTTGTTCTGAGACCGTGGTGTCAGAACTTCTCCCTTGTATCTGTTCCTCCATCCCCTACATCTGCTTATAGTCTTGTGCCTTCTTTGAGGTGCCTAGAGCATGAAGACTATGCTTCTATCAACTAGTCAGATAGCCGGGCCACTCGTGTATGGCTTTAATTGACTACCATTCACTTTTCTTCGGAAAGGTTCTCCATTTAGCTTTACCAACTGCACTGTGCCTCCATGTGTGATATTTTTAGTAATATATGGTCCAATCCAAGGCATCAAACTAATCAATTCTCGGTGGTAGTCCTCAAATTCGTCAACGTAATTGCACGCACCCTCTTTTATCTCCCTAGTTTTCTTATCGATAAAATCCTTCTTTATTTCTTCCTCAAGATTCTTGACTTCCACTTCCATTAGAGCACTTTTCTTCCTTAATCACACCCTTTCTTTCACAATTTCTTGGAGCCTAATATCACCATGTCGGATTTCTTCCTCAGGTCCCAAGAGTTCTTCTTCATTCAGCTGCATTATTTCTTCTTCCAAGGCTTCGTGAACCATCATATCCACTAATGCTGCTATGCACAGACTAGGATTACTGCGCGCTATTGGAACTACAATGCTTGCTACATATGCCAACTTTGAAAGCATTTTCCCCATCAGTTTCTTGCACATTGTCCTATAAGCCCATAGAACTGCTGGTACGCGCAGGTCCCAATCACTCTGGTGCACATTATATACCCTGTTCAATGCTTTGCACACTTCGTCAAAGGCTTCTACGTGGTTAACCTTCTGCGCACTCATTCCTTCCAGACTTCGTTGTCCCAACTGGAGGGCTAGAGGGACCGTTCATGCAATTGCCTTGCCAACACTTTCTTATTGACCGTGTTTTCGAATGTGAAGTCCATGTGCATCTGTGCAAGTTGTTTACCATATGCCTGTACCCACCTAGACAAATGCCTGTGTGGATCATCCCATTCATCATACTTGTTTGTTAGATGCATCTAAGGCTTCCCAAAATGTATGTGCATCATTCTCCTGCATTTGTGCCAGTCCACAAAGCTTCCTTGGTGTGTACCCCACCACCTTGTGAGCGTAGCGCGTAGTACCCATTTCAAAGCCTCGAAACGTTGCTCTTCTAGCACCTCTTTTTCAAATCTATTCAGGAAGGCATCTACCTCACTTAACCCATCATACATAGGCAGATCCCTTAATTCATTTGATACACAACACAATGATCTTGTCATCATGTTGCAGTTCAGTGTGGTTGCCTCATGTAACCGGTTTTGCCATCACTCTATCTCTTCATTCGAATCTAACGTATAGGAGCTTTTACACTCCCATGAGATTCATCCATCCGTGGTGGGATTTACCCAGTCTTGCTCACATGAGATTATCTTGTAGATTCAACCTAAGTCATCATCTCTTTCATAGTCGTGCACTGGCTCCATGTAGCGCGATCCTTCTGCAAGGTCCAAAGGTACGACTATGCGCAAAGAAGTTTTCTCAAAATCATCTTGTGCTTCTTCAGATTTATCACCTCATTCATGTTAATGGCCCAATCTATTCCTAATAGCATGGGGTAGGGATTGATGTCATCAACAATCTCTAACACTTCAAAATTTGCTAGCATGTTTGCTCCTTCGATATCCATGGTGATTCCCTGTAATCTTCCCATAGGTATGATCTTTTGTTGGTTCACCATTCCCAGCTGGATAAGAGACCATTGTAGCATAGGCCTTCCTATGTGCTCCTATGTTTGCTGCAGCAGAACGTTCACGTCTGATCCTAAATCAAAAATCACTTGGTCCATCTCATATTCTCCAATCCGCATGGTCAATCTCATTTCTCTTCTCGTCCTTGTCGCATACTTTCTAATCTTGCAGACTACTCGTGGTTCTCCTGGAGTGGTCCTAGCACATATATTTATGAGTTCCTGCAATCCATTTATAGCCTTTCTATCATGCAATAGCTTCATGCATGTTTCTAGGAACGTTGTGAGCATTGATGGGTCCATTTCTGGCTCTGGTATGCCTTTGCTTCCTGAAGTGGAGGCATTAGCAAAGCTCTTCCTAGATTTCATGAAGGTTTCCTTAGCACACTCCAAATAAAACTCTAGTTCTTTCGTTAGAGCCTTGCGAACCCAAGTACTATCTTCAGGTTGCTTGCCTTTATCATCCCCCATCATTATCCCACTTTGGAGCAAAATTTTTACATTAAGGTCTTTCTCGCGTGGCTCAAACCTCATCATTTGCAAGTTCTGAGTCGGGGGAGGCTGAAGTGCTCCCTTGTCACGCAACCTCGTGATCAGTGTGGGACAATCCTCTATCTCATGACCAAACAATGTACAATACAAGCATGATGGACACATCAGATTCATACAATCACGGGCATAATATCCGGCCCCCCCGTAGTTGTAACATATCAGTTGTCTGCGACCTCTTCCAGGTCCTCCTCTGCCTCGCCCTCATCTATGCCCCTGAAAGCCAGTTCGCACCATTCCTGCATTCTGGTCAAGGGGTCGTGTTTCGAACTGAACTTTGTATGTGGGAATCCTATCCATCATTAGCTCATAACTCCTACAGGTGTGCTCATCATGTCTTACTGATCTACAGAAACTACATAACAACTGTTGTGAATTCTACGTGTACTTTTGCAACAAATGGCAATTGTCTGTAACATGATTTCCTCCTATTTGACAAATCGCACACCACAATGTAGGCATCGGGCTAGGTCCTGTTTGCCTCTGGTCTTAATGACATCAGTCGTCCTCCCATGAGGTAATTCGCGAAAACTGGGTAGTGGTCCTTTTCATGACCTCGACCCTTACATTTAACACACCATACCTCATTGCGCACTTCCAGGCGAGCTGTCTTGTCTTGTTTCAGACTCTGCATCTCAAGGCACAAGTTTTTCAACTGCGTGTGGATCTTCTGAACTCCCAGGTTAGGATCTTGTATTATGGTTTCATGAAGCCTCATTACGATCTCCAAGGCCTATGCCTGAGTGGTTAACTTCTGTTGTGACAGCGCGTTCCTTAAATGTGGCATTAGCAATGCTATAAACCATTCACGGTGTTGTCCATCCGTTAAAGTCATGTTAGCTTCGCAAATCGTTCACTTTAGTATCTAATCTAATACCCAATGGGTCTCGCCTAGTAGCATCATGATCTCCTTGAATCCAATGATTGACTGTGCATCTGACTTTGGCCTGCTAAATTCTCTATTCAACGCAATTTGGATAATCGCAATCCTTGCATTCAGATTCTCATTAGAATACTTAATATACCAAGTCAGCGTGCAATCTTGTAAAGTGTTGTTCTTTATATTGTTGTCTATAACTCCCTATGCTTCCCATACAGCTTTTATCACGAACGAAAGCTGGTCCAAATCTTCATTTCCTACTCCCTTGAACACCGACAACTTTATCGCGCTTGCCATATTAACTCACGGTGGTGGCGGAGGTGGTACGGGTGAAGATAGGGGTGAAGGCAGTGAAACTAGAGGTGGTGTGGGTGGGGGTGGTATGCGCAGAATCCTCTACCTTATCAAATTTATCGCACTTCTTGGGGAGACATTCATGAGCTCTCCCTCATCCCCTTGTGGAGGTGAAATCAAGGGGCTAGTTTCTAGTTCTGCACTACCTTCGTTTCTATAAATTCTCCCACTTCGTGTAGCCCCAAACATCAATGTATTCACATAATCCGCTTTTCACACAGTAGCATTTTAATCCAAGTGTTCATATAGTTAACGTACTTACCTCGTGGTCCTTTGAGGAAGCATCGTTCTACCTTGCTATAGCTGAGTAAAGTATATACCGTGAACTCAGTAATGAATCCTCCTATAATTTGATTGAGCCAGTCATCAACAACGTGCGCGATATTATCCTTTGATGCTTCCAATCTACGCACCAACTCTAGGTTCCACAAAATAGGATTGTTGAGCTTACACCTTCCCTAGCTATCTGCTAACTTCGTGATCCACTCGTACAACTTGATACGGAAAGATGCGAAGAAAATCTCATGGATCTAGGTAGCAGTCTAACCACTCCTCTTTTAATAGTCATTGATTCCTGTTCTCCTACGCCGCAAACTTGTGAATTCTCCTATCCAACCAACCTTAAATTTCTTTCTTAGTTGGACTCCAACGATACAACATCATACATCTATATGTAGATTCCAGTCCTCGCAATAGAACCATTTGTTGGCTTGTTGGGTCTTGGCCTGGGTTCGGAGTTAATTAGCCAAACAAATCCCTGTGCTACTGGCCCTTTCGGCAATAGTCCATGGAGCGCAAAATAAGGTCTCACCTGAAGCAGTATGGGGGGATGCTGGAACCAGGTTTCCGCACTCTTGAGATTTCTGAGGGGTTTATTTATTCCAACTGTGAATACCTTCGCACAAGTCACTTCACGCACTTTCCCGACCCGTGAGGCCTTCGTACCCTGATATATTCACCTTTGCACATGTCACTTTGCACAGTTTCCTGACCCACAAGGCCTTCGCACCCTGATATATTCACCTTTGTGCTATTCTAACCATGGGTTGCAGGGCTTTCATGCTGTTGGAGCAATGATCTACACTATTTCCCTAAGTCACACCGGGGATCTTACTTATCTTTTTATGACAGTTAGTTATCTTCGCCTAAATAGATGCCTTATATTATATTCACTTATTCAACACACTTATATAAGTTCGCGCAGTGAGTAAACAAAAAACTTGTAATTCATACCCAATAATGCATAAACCAGGAAAAGATATACAGAAATATGGTAAAACTTCTCTTTATTAATGCTTCTCACGGTTACAGACTCGACTTGCCCTGCGCACTCAGCTGCAGGGGTCCGTGCACTCAGACGCGGACTACTAGACCTCTACACACTCAATTGTAGAGCCTTCTCCTATTCTATGACCCCAAGTCACAACTCCACACATCGACTCAATGCTTCATCGATTTCTTCGATTCTTCTTATTCCTGTTTCTTTTACACTTAGAGCCTCACTCTATTTATAAAATCCCATGGTTCGCCGACCATGGGTAGATCTTTCAAACCAACATTACATTACAAAAACAAGGGTGGACAACCCTATGACTCTATTATAACTTTGCACTCTCCGCCCACAAATTGTGGAGTCTTTATAATGGAATTAGTCAAAAATTGGCCTTTAACTCCCAAAACTTACCTTGGGGGGATCCCACGCCCAACAGCATTGCACCTCTAAAATGACTACTTATTAAAGATTTCATGTCCACCATTGATAGTCATAAAAAAATTGCGTGAAATTATCAATCATCTCATTCCTTTGTCAGACAAGGGATTCATCGAGCAACAACTTGGTAATACCTCTTTCTCTATCATTTATCTTTTCCTTTTCCATGGGAGGTTGGCTATGCCAGCAAGAGTGATTTTCACTAAGTGAAATTAGCTCGAGAGCCAACATGAGGGATATGCATTGAGAAATAAGAAAGAGAAAATTGTTTTGATACCACTACTTTGGATTGTCTAGAGAACAAAATAAAATCTCAGAATATGAATGGAAACACACATAGAAATATTGTAAGCATAATAGTGCCATGTAACCCAGATTCTATTAATGAAACAAATAGGAAAAGATTGTAAAATACAAAGAAATACCAACTAGTTAAAATGATGGCAACATATATTTGAAAAGATAGGCATTGACTCAGTCATTCACAAGGTGCCATTACAAGAGGCTGAAAATGGGATTTTAACATAAAGTATTAATCTTAAAAGGAAAAAAACCCTAATCCTAAAAGAAAAAGAATCCTAGCCCTAAGAAACTAAATCTCAAAAGACTTGCAGCGCGTGAAATAGTTAATTGATACATCAACTTCCCAAAGACACAACTGTTGGGCTGTCAAAATGCCATTATTATTATCACTTTTGAACACTTATCCCACCCATTTCCACTAATCTTCATCATGTCATTTATTATAATTTATTATATAACTCCATTTTATGATGATTTATGCTCTTATATTATTTATTCTCCTTTATTTCTAATAAATTGATGATTATGAATTATTTTATCAATGATAGCTCTATTAAGTTGGTTATAACCTTATTCACCATTTTTAGCCTCCAAGGTAACTTCGAGATTGAAGATTTGATTTTTAAATATGCCAACTCAGAAATTCGCTGGTTTAAGGAGTGATAGTTTTGTGGTTGAGATTCTGAGCAAATGAAGACGAATTTGAGAAATCCGTAACATGGGTTTTGTCCAGAACGGGCCCAATTTTATTCAATATGGAAAGGTTTTCCCACATTCGGCTTGTACAGAGAGAAACGCAGGGTTCTTTGAGCACGATTTTCTCATATTTGCAGTTGCGACCATCCTCCAAATCTCAGCTGCAAACCCAAATTTGTCTTGCTTTTGTTGAGAGATGAAAGGAAATATATTTTCTTGTTGATCATCTGGTTAGAATCAACCCAAATTTGTAAAATAAATCATGTTGTAATTATCTATGTTGTAACCGCTCTCTGATCTTTCTCTATTTAAATGAAAACAAAGATCAGAGATGAGAATGGCTTCGGAATGACTGCAAGATGGCTTCAGGAGGACTTCAGGATGACTTTGGGGATTCGAATGATGGAGAATTGATGATTTGAACTAGAGATTCGGAAGCAAGGATTCATGATAGGATAGGAGGAAGGAAGGATTGTTTTATGCTGTAAGTCTCAAAGCTTCAACCACTGTAATGATTTCACCATTTAATGATTAATACATAATTTGGGCATTGCTATTCACTCTTTTCCTTCTGAAGTAACCCAACAGCGTCCGCTAGTGGCTAAGGGCCCAACCTCTGGTGGTAGGTTGCTGTTGTTGTGTATCATAGCTTTACAATTGTTGCTGTATCATTATACTGTGAGTTATGCGTGGTTTTCTTATCTTTATTACTCGGTAATCTGATATACCTTTTATATGCTATGCTATGCTCTGCTACGATTAATGCATTTATGGTTTTTCTCAGGAAATCTGTGTAATGACTCTGTATTGTATAATTGAATCTTTTCAGAGTTGATCGCATATTATTAGTCTAAACCAGCTATTTCTATTGCAGAGCGTCTATACTGAATATTATTGTTATTGGATTCATTTTAAATCCTGATTATTGGAATCTGAAAGTAATGTTATTCTATTTGGGAACATAGTCATATTATCCTTAATTATCGGATTACTATATTAGTGTGAGGTGTGCATATATGGTTGATTATTGTTGTTCTATAATTCATCAATGAGTGTTGTTCCATAAAGTATATTCCATCCAGTTTGCTTGAGGGGAAAAGAATGTTATATCATAATGTGAATCAGTTGGTTTTGACTTGCGAGATTTAGTTCTTTTGATTGCTGTTCCATTTACTACTGTTCCATTTCCTTTTTGCTATTTCATTTTACCTTCTTCCGTTCTATTTACTTGCCTTTGCTTCTTTGGTGTGAGAGAAGGTCTAAGGCTGTAGTGAGCCTCAGCAATCGCTGCCTAGCTCCCAGACCTATGGTCCATGCTCTAATTTCCTTTCCATCAGTTTCTAGAGGGATGGGTTATCACTTCC
>APFE031706393.1:71587-85687 GCA_000404065.3 Pinus taeda
GGGGCAGCGCCCCCGAAGCTAAAAACAGCTGTAAATTTGCCTTGTAAAAGTATAGTAATTTCTAGTCAATTTGAGCCGTTCATTAGGCGGATGATCTGACGGTAGAACATATGTTTAGTTTAGGGTTTTTTGCCCTAGAAGGCAACCCCTCTCTTTGTATGAGGGTATTGTATTTGAGGCAGCGATATAGATGTGTATTCCGTGTGTGAGCGAGAAATAGAGAGGTGAGACTGTGAGAGAAAACAGGGGATATTACAGCAGCTTTGCTGTAGGTTGTGTCTCTTCATTTTGCTGGATAATAGAAAGGAAGGACTGGCTGTTCGAGGTGGACGTAGCCCAAACTGGGTGAACCACGTATATCTGTGTCTCTCTTGTTTTGTGCATTTTTTGTGTTTATATTTCTGCAATATTTTATGTGTTCCATTGCTCCGTAATATATCATTTTCTAACACTTCATGGAGATCTTCAAGTAGCTACATGGCTCCTCCTCTTCTTTGTACCTTCATGAAATTGAGCTTTCATCTTCCCGAATTTTTTAGAGTGAAATTGTGACAGGATTCAGGCTATCAACCTTTCATATCTCTTTCCTCTAGTCATCATCAACAAACGAATTTTATATATCTCATCAAAATAGAGCTTAATCGTGTCTCCCTTTAAACACGAAAGTGATATTCATCCTTCATATGAACATCGGATTATCTCTTTGTACTACTACCTCTTAATTATAAAATGATTTAAACAGATTGACCATACAATCCTTCAAGTATTACCAAACCCATCCATACAATCCATGTATTCATTGAATTGAGTTCTAAACCAACAATTGAAGATATACTTACCTCAAATGCCATTATGATTTTATGCAATTTCCTTTTAGGTAGAAAAACATATATTGACCAGATAACCAAAATGAAGAAATCAATATCAAAATTAGCTCAATAAGATGGACTCTATGGATTATTCTTACTAGGGAAAATTTTAAGGATGGATATTTGTATTAAATTTTAGAAACCTTGGTGAAACCCACTAGTTCATAATATGCAATCTGTAAAATGATTAGAGATATTTTTGTAAAAATATTCAAATTTATAATAATTTTATATAGTCTTTATATATATTTTTGGCAATTTTTAGGGTAAAATATTTTCATAATATAAAATTTGGGCGAATTATTAAAATAAATGGAAATTAACGAATCTTCCTTTTGGAAAAAAGTATAGAAAAGTAGCCCATCTACGAATATTAGCCCCTAAAATTTTCCCTGCTTCTTACATCTGAGATCAACATCCTTTCGCATGGTTTATCCTCATCATTTACCAACGATCCTTGTCCATGTTAATCACTTGTAGTCAAAGTGTCCATGGAACAAACTAACTAGCAAGATGCAATTTCCTCTTTTTGGATTTGTAATTATCAACTCTCTTTCTTTCTTCAGGAAACCATATTCAATTTTGATCAATATAATCATGTCCAAATCATGTCAATTTATGGGAGATTCTTGTTCCTTAACCATTCCAAAGTATGCCAAACTTTTTCTTCCAAGAATCTAGTAACCATATGGAAGACTTACTGAGCACCATATGGAAGATTCACTGAACACATTTTTATATCCAACTCTTTTTGCAAGGTTCTTATAGGTATGAAACCTAACTTAGAGAAGTGTTACTTAAAAAAATCATATATTTGATTCCGTATGACCATCTAGCCATAATTTCTTTGAATGAGTTGCTTCCAACCTTATTGAAGATAAGCTTTCCTTTAGGAGGGGAAAGACTTTAATTTTGCCTCTCAAACTACAACTCGACCATCTGCATACCTTCACCCTGTAAGAATATTGTTTCCATACTAGATGGAATAGATACCAGTCACAATTATTCTTCCAAGAACCTTCCTAATTGATGGCTTTTATTTGAGGATGTTAATGATCCTTCTTTCCAAGATGACCAACTCTAACATTATGTTAGAAAACTCTTGGATGAATTCTAATGTGAAATATGGTCAACCTTATCATTATCGTAAGCTAGGTGATTCCTTCCAAAGCAATTTGATCACATAGATTCTAATTCCTCTACTATCATATCCTTCTTCCTATGATGCCATACTTTACAAAAACCAACACTCTTCTAGAGAATGTAATCATGTATGCTACTCTACTTTCTACTTTCTAATAAAAGAAAGACAATTGTAAATGAACTTGGTAGAGATGGAATTTTCCTCAATTTTAGAGATCCTTAGGATCTTCTCCTTTCTGCTTCTTCTTAGGTTCTCCCTTTTCTTCAGTTATGTTAGCTTCACTCTTTTCCTTCCTTTTATTATTCTTCTTGTTTGGACAGTCCATATTGAAATGTCCATGCTCATTTCATCCATAGCATTGAATCTTGGACATATCTTGTTTTCCTTTGGACTTTCCAAACTTACCTTTCTTCTTATTCTTGGAATTTACAACAAAGGCTTAAGACTTCTCATTTGATTTGGTATCATCCTTTGCCTTCAATCTTGTTTCTTCCAAGACAAATTGAGCCCACAGTTAATCAAAAGGAGCAGTATCCTTTCTTGAGTAGACATTAGTTGCAAAAAAATCTCCAATCAGATGGAAGAGCATTTAATACACAAGTAGTCATTTCTAAATTAGAGACAACCTCCGCAAGCCCTAGCAACTTGTCCCTTATTTGTGAGATCTTTGTAAGATAAGTGGCCATAAATTCACCCTTTGAGTTCCTTATTCTATATAGTTGATTCCTTAAGGATATCTTTTGACTTGATGGACTTATATAGTACAACTTTACCAACTTATCATAGATTTCTTTATATGACTTCAAATCAAGAACAAAGTGAACGAGATGATGTTTTATGGATTCAATAAGAATCCTTTGTGCCCTCACTTCTCCCTTATTGTATCTTGTTAATTCTTGAGTCTTCTGTTTTTCTAGTTGAGTCACTTCACCAAGAATATATTCCATGGCCTCATTTTTTGTGAGCACCAAATCAATCCTCTTCTTCCATGCTAGGAAGTTTGTTGACCCAATGAACTTGTATCTTTCCTTGAAAAATGTATCTATTTTATCTGTAGATTGAGACATGGGGAAAAATGGTACTTTTCAAATGAGCGTCCTTCTTGATTATGTCTCCAACTATCTTGATGCTTTCAATACCTTCAAAGAGACTTCAAAGATGCTTTAGAATGATCACTTCTAGGATGCCTTCAACAATAGTGTCTTCAAAAAGATTGGAGTGGATGATGATCTCAAGATTGTTTTATGGTTCCTTTCCTTCAATATGATGGAGTTTACTAAAGAGCCTTGAACAAGAACTTATTCTTCATTCCTTTAATGAAAGATTGATCCTTCTTAAGATGATGAGGTCTTCAATGAAATATTGATGTAGTAACCTTCCTTCTAGGTCAATAGGTCTTCTTCTTTTTTCCTTATGTCCTTTTGAAAATTATTCCCCTTGACAAGAAATCCCTTCTTTTGTCAACAAGATGATCTTCAAGTTTCCTTCTCTTCTTCACCTTAGTTTTGATACCGTGTTGGAGGATCTAGTAGGGAAATTATTTAAACAATTTTCCTTAACCTTAATAATTAATTGTAAATTTTAATTAGCTTCTTTGTGTTCTTTATTAAATTCTCTTCATAAGATAATTATCAAGATCATAAACCATAAATATCATAAAAGACAGAGGACACAAAATATAAGCTCCAAACCAGGGAAAAACCCCTCTAAGCGGAAAACCCAAAAGAATTTCTTCTCTTCTTATAGAATCTGATCAAATGAGAAAACCAAGACCCAACCACTTTGACCACGACCCCTCCAAGCACCTATTCAACCATCCTTCAAAGCCCTTCCAAGAAGTTAGAGTCAACTCTTAGTCAACAAGAGTCAAACCTTATCCAAACTTGCTCCAAACTCAAATTTTGGTTCCCAAACTCAAAACTTCTGACCTGTAGTGACTTCAGAAACTTTGGCATGCAACTCTCAGCCTGCAATAGAATAGAAACCGTAATCCTCACACATGTGAGCCAAAAAAAATTAAGATTTTAGCGTCTTTCCTTCATTATTGTTCTTCTTCTTGTCTTCTAGTTTTCTCGCTCTTGTTTTCCTTCTCGTTCTCTTGCAAATCAAATTTGTGAAGATTTTTTCAAGTGAGTTGAATCTCCTTTTATATATATGCATTTCATGAGGTCGAATACCCCTCTCTACGACAACTTCTTGCTGGTAGAGTCGACTTGTGCTTGGAGGCTTATTTTGACTTTCTAGACTCAAAATAAATTATTTTTCACTTTAAAACTTGCCCAAATTGTTTTTATACAAATTTTATTGACTCTCTTGACTCATAACAAATATTCTTATGACTTGAAAAACCTTAGGAGCATGAAATGCATGCTTGACCTAGTTAAACAATCAAAAGAAGCATGAAACCCATGCTTGAAAATAATAAATTTTCTTTGTTTTTTTGCTTGTTACATAAGATATACATAATGACAGGATTACAATGACAATTATGAAGACTGAAACTAGTTACATTTTCCAACACTTAGAAAAATTCTAAAAGAAAATTTTGTAGGTTTTAAAGTCATTTTTGATGTATGAAAACAATTTCATGTATTTCTTATCATTATAATGGTTTGGTTTTTGCCTTTGTAGAACACCTAAAGACGTAGCCCATAAGGGGTGAACTTTATTAACAACGTGTTATTTTTGTTTCTTATTTGGTGCATCTTATTTTTGTTTTTTAAAGTTTATCAAACTTTATTAAGTCAATTTAATTAATAAAGTCGCAAACATACAAATGGAATTCACACCTTCAATTCCGGATCATATCTCATTTCTTTTTCCTTTATTTTTTGAGATAAGGCCACTTTTATCATGCTTTTGTTGTGGTTGATTTGTAGACCTAAACTCCTGCTTATTCCTATACTTAAAATTGTTAGTCAATTTTGATCAAATATTAATTCACTTTTCATAACAACTTGATAAGTGGCTCCTAACGAGGGGATGTCCAAGAAATTCATTTACATTTGAATGTACTTATGTAGGCATTGCAACACATCATAACTAAATTACACTTCCAGTCTTTCATACTCAACCTTGCATTAAGAAAATTTTGATGTTTAAATTGGGTTTCCTAAGGAAAATAATAAAGTAATAATTAAAATAATAAAATAAAATTGATGAGTTATTAAAGAAAAAGAATGGAAATCATTTGTTTACTGTATTTTTTTCTTATGTCCTTAAAGGTTTACTCAAATGGAAATTGTAGACACCCATTGGATGCAAAATTAAATTCCATATATAATGAGTACCCAACTTTCACACTATTGAAAAAACCTACATAAAAAAAATTAAAAATACATGAAAAAAGTCTGTTCAACACGCTTTCTTCATGTAATTTCATTTTTTTCGATGTGAGTCTAATCAGAACTATGCAAAGTGGATACTCATTGGATGAAAAATTTAATTCTACATTTAACTATTGTCTACACTTGAAATTGAGTAAAACCTATAAGGAGATAAGCCGAAAATACAGTTACAAAATGTAATTTTCTTATTAAATTCCCTCCAAAATATTTATCTATGGGGATAACATCTTCATCTTGAACCCTATTGGTTCTTATAAAGTTAATTTTATTAGTACATTTTTTGTCTTGAGGCCCATTTTTTACTTCAAAATTCCCCTAATGAGCTCATGGTATAAAATATATTGATATACCCTGACACTATGTGGTCTCTCTCCTAATGCAAAATTGTCCATCTTGTGTGTTCATTGTCATAGTTTCTAACAAGAATGAATTCCTGCTTGAAGGAACCAACAAAAGCCTCCTTAGTAGGCTCTATCATAAATGCTATATGCTCATTTGCACTATGTTTCTCTTATTGACCTTCCAACAATCTTTAACAGGAAGAAAGTTTTTAAAGAGTGTGAAGGTAATCATTTCAATGTTGAAAAAAAATAAAATAAAGGAACAAACCTCTGACAAATTTGACGCTTTCCCCAAAGCATTTGCATATATCTAGCCTTCAAATAAAAGGACATCAAAATTAACTCGGACCTTAAAGAGCATTGCAACTTTGAATTGACTACTTATTAAATGTGCCATGTCCACCATTGATAGTCATCGAAAAATTTCCTAGAGATTTTTCCAGCTTATATAAGTTCTAGACTTTTTTGTAGGACTTTCAGAAATTTTGTTTTTGAGGATACACCTAAATGCTCACCCAAGGTAGAAAACTATTCATAGAATCCTATCTATGAGGTCTGTCACTTTTTTGTAACAATGTAAAAACTCCTCCATGATCCCAAACTTTAAATTGTAGCTATAATTTCCAAGGAAAAAAATTCATTTACTCATTCTTCCTTTGTCCCATACTTTATTTTATTGTCCAATTAATTTGCTAACATAATTTCTCTCAGGTGACTACATTCTCTGACTAAATGTTTTCTTCTCCTTTTTGTTCATTCTCTTGGAATATTGTTGTATAAGTTTCCACAACTCATCAATCTCTTTGTTGAATTTGTTTCTTGACTGAACTTGTTGTCAACTTCTATTGG
Organism: Pinus taeda; assembly: GCA_000404065.3. NCBI lineage: Eukaryota > Viridiplantae > Streptophyta > Pinopsida > Pinales > Pinaceae > Pinus > Pinus taeda. Next base: position 78,138 of record APFE031706393.1, read on the forward strand.
TTGCATCTTCTTTTCAGGCATGATATTGTTGTGTGAAACACTAATATTTTTCTCCAAACCAACTAACTCTATCACATCTATGCAACCTTCATCTCTTGCCAAACAACTTTCCAAAAATGTCATCTCTTCCTTAAAATCTCTAAAAAATTGTTTTGATTGTTGTATGCGAGGCTAGATTTCATTTCAGGAAATAACATAGATTCTATCTCCCTAATCACAACTTCATGTTCATCATTCCTCTTTGTACTGCCTTTCACAAGCGATGCATTTAAGTGTTGTTCTTCATCGTGGCTTAGAACAAAGTAAGAGTTTTGTCCTCCTTCACCTTTATTAGTTGTAACAAAATTTTCATTTTGCATTTCCTATAATTTTGTGATAGTTGTAGGTAATTGTCCACCATCTTCCATACCTACATCCACAGAAAATTCATTAGTTTTAAAAATATGAGCATCTTGGATCTCATCCATTATTTCATCTTTATTTTCTCCATGTAATGGCCCTTTCTCTGGGTCATAATAGTGAAATTTTTCTACCTCGTATTCAACTACCTTGAGTTCCCCTTCTTTCAACCAAGTTCTTATCATGTGCCTCATCTTCTTCCGTAACTTTCTTGCAAACAATTATTTAACTTGCCATTTAAATTTCTTCTTAAAAATCCATCCTTATTTATGGGCTTCCTCATGTTTCTGTAGCCGCTCCATAAGTACATTTAGTTGTACTTTAATCTCAAGAGTTCCCTATCAAACTCCTCATCACTCAACTTCCTATTTATTTCATTTGCCTTAACATCTTCTTTCCTTCTCATGTGGCTTTCACCTAAACCTTTGTAATGACCATCCGTGGTCATCATTTTCTCTAACTTTGTGAGCTTCTCCATGCTCAACTGTGAACTGCAGCCAAGCATCTCCTCTTCTTGCTACTCAATACCTCATCAAGTTTTCTTTACTAACTTGACCTTTTGGTATTTTCTTTGGTTCTCTCCTTAGAAAATTCTCAAGCACTCCTTTGATCCTTTGCCTGTTGCACTTACTTGGTTTACTTATTTTGAGAACTTCCTCTACTACAAGGTTCTTCTGCCACAATTTTTTTTCACTTGTCCTATTTGTCACAAATTCCAAGCTATGATCCACTATCACTCTTCTTCAATTGCTACTGACAAACATCAATTCATATGCACAAATCAATTCATAAATATAAAGACTAGTTTACCTATTGCATTGTTCCAATTCTCCAACCTTTTTCTGCTGCGCAACTCTAATGTGTGTATAATCAACTATCCTTTTTTAATGTCAAAGAGCATAGTCATATCTGTCTCTCTTCTTTGAAAAGCTAACCAATTCTGATAGAAAAAAATGATGCAAGTTGCAACTCCCTGTATATTCTAATCCACAAATTTAAAAACCCACACAACAATGCACACAAAAACTCAGATATATTTCATTAAAGCCAAAATATTTACAATATAATATTGGCATGATTATCATTGGCCCTTTACTCATACTCCACTCCTCCCCCATACTCTCACACACTTTTTTTCATTATACATTTCATTATTAATACATACATAGATTATATTCAATGAACCTCGTGGGTTTAGATCCATTAAGTTAAGATTTACTAGACTTGTATAAAGGAAAAATTGACAAAGTTGGATTTTTATGACACCTTCCATATTTCCAAACCTAATCCTAGCCTAACTACCTTGCTTTTCTAGAGATTTTACATAATTTATAAATCCTAGAGATTTTTCCAACTTTTATAGGTTCTAGACTTTTTTGTAGGACTTTTGGAAATTTCATTTTTGAAAATACCCCTAGATGCTTCTACGTTAGATGGGATCCAATCATCCAATCTTATTGTCTTATGAAAGTGTGTAGCTAGTGAATACAAATGGATTTATTTCTCCTAAGATGGGATCTAATTTGGGGTGGAGTTTTGTGGTGATTGTGTAGCTATTGGAAAACCAATTGTTATGTATGATTAGTGATTGTGTAGATGCTAGAAAATCAATTGTTGGGAAGGCAAATATTAAGCACCATGCATTCAGCCAATCCAATGATGGGTTTACAACCTTTTCATCTCTATTGAATATCACTTTATTCTCATCCAATGGAAAAGGTGAAAAGGAAGTGAGCCAATGATTGGCTCACTGCATGGTGCTTAATATTTACCAATATAATCACACATAAGAATCTATTTTCCAACAGTAAAACAGACTCCACCGCTCTAATAATGCATGATCCACTTTTCCAAAATAACATAGATCCATTTTAACTTTCAATCTAGAGAGGAGAAAAATCGAATCTCTTTACACTCTAAAACAAAATTAAATCTTAAAAAAACTAAATTAATTTATTTATTAATATATATTTATAATTATAAAAATAAATATAATTATTTATTTTATTTTATTTTAACTAAATCAAATAATTAAATAAAACATTACAAAATCTCTAATGTAATTAACTAATAAAAATCTCTCAACCAGCGATTAATGCATTTAGTTGATAAAACATCTCACCAATATGTATTCAATTCCAACTACTCGTCTCATGAAAGTCTCTCAACTAGCAATTAATGCAGTTCATTGATAAAACATTTAACTAATATGTATTCAATTTCCACTACTCGTCGCTTTCTTAAGTTTATTAACCAATACGTATTCAATTCCAACTACTTGTAATAATCGTCATCCCAGATTTTCCCTTGGGTGTTGAGGCTTGGTACCTTGATATTGAGTCAAAAAGAATATTATGAAGTGTAGTCTGATCTGTGTATATTTTCCAGGAAAATTATCCATATTATTAAAATTTTGGTAAAATTTGCGAAATTTTGGATTACAGTTATTAAACTATAAAAAAACTTATTTCCACCATAAAAACAGAAGTCAAACACTCGTTCTCTCATTTTTTTGTTAAAAAAATAAAATAAAATAGTAATTTGCAAATTTGACACTCCCTTCACAACGCCAGATATTATTATATAGACAGCAGCTTAACATACAGCAACATGAGCTCCTCACAGACCCTTTTTCCAATTAGTTGTTGTATACGCTTTTATCTGTCCATGGCCAAAACCCACTTAAAATACCATCCTGGTTCTTTGCTCATTTTTCCACATTTCTGAATCGATCTCTCTCGGTCGTCCTGGGTCTTTACTCATTTCGGATCATTTTTTTCGCATTGCTTCGATCGATCTCTATTTCTATCTGTAAGCCATGATATTTTTTCCCTTTTCCCAAGCTCGGTATGATGAAACTGCCCTGCTTCTATCGATTTCTATTTGTATCTGTAGGTCATGGTATTTTTCCTTTTTTTGCAGGTAGGTATGATGAAGCGAAATTCTGGGATGCATTACGACGTGTTCATAAATCACAGGGGATCCGACGTAAAGAATAGCCTTGCCAGCTTAATTTATAATCAACTCAAAACTAAAGATGAGGTTTGATCCTGGGTCTCTCTTGGATTAGGCTTGATAATTACCGTTTCACCATATGGTTAAAAAAAAACCTAAAGATCCCACTCTACGCGTCTTTCCTTCCTCGATATAAAGGAGATTCCCTGTGGAGTTGATTTCTCATATGCAATTGAAACAGCGATTCAAAGTTCCTCTGTTCACATTGCGATATTTTCGAAGCGGTATGCAGAATCGAAATGGTGGTTGCATGAATTGGATCTCATTATCAAATCCAAACGGAAGCTTATCACTGTCTTCTGTGACGTTAACCCTGCGTCTCTTCGTCGCATCGAGAAAGGATGTTATCAGAAGGCCTTTGAAAAACACAGAGGGAGAGAACCCGTGGAAAAGACGAAAACATGGGAGGATGCCCTGGCAAGAGCCTCATATCTTCAAGGCCTCCAATTCAAAATGAAGGAAAGGTAAATACCTTACTATCTCGCGCTTTCTCTTACTTAATCTGCTTAATTTATCAATCTTTGTTGAATTTTCTTTTGATATATTCAATCTGAAATATTCTTGAAATCGATAATGGAAATTATTGAATGGCTATATTTTAATGAACCCGTTTGTTTTTTCAGTGACCATTGGGAATTTATGGAGAAAATTGTGAGCATTGTTTTGATGAATTTGAAAGACGGATCATCCATGGACGACAAATATCCAGTCACCCCGGAGCAGGCGGTGGAGGAGTTCCCTGCCAGCGCAACTGAATTGGAGGATTTAGGAGTTTGTCAGGAATTCATCACAGAAAAATTTGCACTGGCACGTGGGCTGGATGACGATAGGCTGGATCGAAGTGAGCCGTCTGGGGCGGATGGGTCCGCTGTAAGCGAGTTGTTTGAGGATGAGGATGGGTTGGCTATAAGAAAACTGTTTGAGCCGGATGATGATGGGCCGGCTAGCGGCAAGTTGTTTGATCTGGACGAGGATGTGCGGGAGGCCGCTCGCTCATTTGATGAGGATGTGCGGGGGGACGTTGGCTTATTGTTTAAGTTTCTTGATTTTTTAAGTCGTGTATAAAAATCATATCGAATGTCGATATCGAAAGAACTGAAAATTAAAAAAAAAATTGTTTTTTGGTTCCCAAGGTGGGACATTTGAATAGAACATAAAAAAAATATAGCATTTTATTATTAAGGCAGTGGTCAGTTCCATGAGGATTTTAATTTTATTCTTGAATATAAGAAAATTGTAATTTTTTATTATTTATTTGGCTGATATGCGATATCCAAAAATAATAATATTGATATTATAATTTAATGGGAAGATAGGCAATTTATTCTGTATTCCATTCATATGTATTATTTAAAAAAATATATATGAATGATAATAAAAAATTCAAAAACTAAATATTTTATATAGAGATAAGTAATTGTAATTGAAAAAAAAATTTTTTTTCGCTTTTCATATTTATATATATGTTAACTCATCTATGAAGAGTATGGGAATCAATTTTTCTTCAAATTTTGTCTTCTAAAAAATACTTACACTTAAAGATGTTTGATTTTCCCAACACTTTATAATTTGGGTTTAACATAGATCTATACTCATTTTGAAATTAAAATGGTTTTTAATTATTTTTGATTTATGTAAAATTTATTAACTTATTGATGGATTTATATAAAAGAAATACATAAAGTAATATTTAAAATTGGTTTATAAAATTATATTCGGTTTATGTTTTACATATTTTTATTAATATTTAATTATCATTTTTCACACATATTTTTTTTTCTGTCTTAGTTTTTGTAAAGAAAGTGAACTTTCTCCATAGTTTAACATTATGGATTAAATTTCATTATCTTTTGTTAATATTTAAAATTATTTATCTGCAATATTATTGGTTCAGGTCTTATTTTGTAATGATTGTTATTGTAACATTTGCACAACACAGTGCCTTGTAGATAATTACCTATATTTTTCTTCCTTAAATTTTGGATTCATATGCAACATTTATGCTCTGAGTTTTAGATACTTTTAGATTTCTCATTGTTAAGTTTTATAATAAACTACATTAAATTAAAATCCTTGAAAACAGCTCATCACCATGGTTTATGTTTTCTTCAACACTTTAATAAGTAGAAGTAAAAATGTAAATGTGCAAATTTCATAATAAACTACATAAAATTAAAATACTTGAAAACAACTCATCACCATGGTTTATGTTTTCTTCAACACTTTAATAAGTAGAAGTAAAAATGTAAATGTGCAAATTTAATGAGCAGAACGTAACTGTGCAAACGTTTTAGTGGTTACTACACACCAAAAATTATGCAAGTCGTTGCCAATTAATTTAATTTTTCAGTTTCATATATCAATTTACATTTTCCTGAAATGTTATTAATCATTCATTACTTAAAATGTAACTTAATTATTTTATAATATTTAAATTATTTTTATCATAAATATTATTAAATAACAAATTGAATGTTAATAAATATCGTTAGTTAACTATTTAAAATCGAATTAAATATTTGTATTTATAAACAAATACAGAGAACCCATTAATACAATGAAGTGGAATTGATTTAAACCATACATTTTTATTTTCATATGATTTCCAAAACAATTAAACATTAGAAAATGAATACAGTTCATTTTATTATTATATAATTTATTTAAAATAAAACACTATTTTATTAACTTAGGTTATTTTATTCTTTATTACAAATTTGGTTTAAGCATTTGAAAATGAAATAGATTTTTGACAAATAAGTTAAATTATAGTAAAAAGAATTATATAATTTAAGCTTCATATCAATAATAATATATAAAAATATAATAATAAATTAAAAATGGTTATCAATTCAAATAACAATAAAGAATATATTCAATATAAGAACAATTACCTATATATATATATATATTATATATATTATATATATATTATATAATATACTCTATTCAAAAAGTAAAACCTTTCTAGACCCCACTTTATTGAACAAAAATATTATCATTAGGACAGAATTATTAGGATTGGATTCTTCACTGTCACCATGTCGAATTACAATTAACAAAATACTTCAATTTACCAATGAGTAAAACCTAAATTCACTAGATTCTAAATTTTACTTTAATTTAACTATATTTAAACTAAAATATTAGCTACTATGCAACACTTATTTAATCTTTTAAAAGATCTCATCTAAACAAAAACAATATCCATACATTCATCAATATTATATTATAGTATCACAATTTATGATAAATTATCACATGAAATATAATGTATGTATAATTATCTATGTAAGTTATTTCTTTCAATAATTAAGTGATTAGAAATTAAAGATAGTTGTTCATAATGCAATAATGGAAATGGAATGGAAAAACTATAATATGTTTATTTAAAGGCATTCAAAATACTTTTACAACTAATTGTAATATAACGCGCAAATATGAAATCTAAAAAATCAAATTAAATTTTGATCAATTTTTTATAATTATCTTGTAGGGGTTAATTATGATATGTTAACCATATAATATAAATATATAATTATTATATATATATATTAAAATAATTTATAGTTACCATAAAGTATTTTTGAAATTTGAGAAAATGTAATATTCATGGTCAAAAGACATATAGTAGTGGATTCATCATACATTTAAATAGGCAACATAACATGAGAATGTCTGTAGGTTTTAACCTTGTATAATTAATTGATGCAAACATATTTTTAATAATACAAAAAAAAATATAATGGAAAACACACACATGAACACATAGATTTTATGTTGGAAACCTAAACTCAAAAAACTAGGAAGATTTTTTCAATATAATAGTTTGTACAGTATTACAATATAGTATATATCCTATAGCATCCATAAAACAGAAATCCATTTACCATGGATTCAAATACAACCGTATTTCCTTAAATGAAACTACAAAATATGGGCAAAACCATCATGTACCAAAAAATTGATAAAGGTGAAAATTCTATGTTGAAAACTGTTAGGATATTCCGACACGTAGGAATAGTTAAGTATAACTTGGTCTAGTATAGAGTTAGGTAAAGTGTTTCTTTACTATGTACATTTGTAACTTACAATCCGACGGTCACGATATGTAGTGATCCGACGGTTCATTCTCT
>APFE031706396.1:0-46759 GCA_000404065.3 Pinus taeda
TCGATCCTACCTCAAGTCCAACGCCTGTTGCAGCAGTCCAGCCTCGTCGATCCAGATGAGCTCCCCCTTCACTTTGAAACCTGCATACACTAACAATCAAACGATTACATAACACCTAATATTCCATAAAACAAAGCATATTCAACATATAGACCAAGGAGTATATGAAACAATTCATTAACAACAAATCATTGAGAAGAATGGACTTATTTGTATTAAGGAAACAAAAAAGAATCCATTACAACCTGAGCCTTGGTGTTGTGCAAGTTCCTCCCAGGGTCCAGCAAGAGTTTTCCTCTACTTTGACAAGCTCACCCACTTCCAAATGAAACAAGAAAGGATGTAATCTCTCCTCACAAGCTTACAATGGAAGTCCTAATTCCAGCAACATCTACCCTTTGGAATGTTCAGCTTTCAACCTCCCCTCCCTTGGCCCAATGCCTGTATTTATGTTTCTAGAGGACGTTATTCGTTCCAACATAATGGATACTTCCTTTGATGGGGTAGCTCCTCTCTTGATGGGATAGTTCCTCTATCATAGGGATGCATGAACCATCTGGAGGCGCTCAATACACGTCAAACACTCTTCTAGAAGGCTCTAGAAGTGACCACAAGTAACTTTTTAAAGATGAAACTCGCGCCTTTTGACTTTTACAGGGGTACGCACCCATCCTTTGGCTTACAACAGAGCGTACAAGTACACAGGTACAATGAGCTTGGGATGCGTACATGCAGGCAAGGTAGAGAGAACCTGCGTACCCAGAGATAAACATGTTTTTTAATGACTTTCTCTCTTTCGTGAAGTTTGACATGGAGAGCAGAGGTACAAGGCTTGACAAGGAGGATAATATCACTGTTGATGGAGCCATATTAACTGCAGATAGTCATGGTGACAAATTTCAGTGTAACAGGGACATGACTAAAAGGGCATATGCTAGTAGGTCTCATGCTTGACATAGGTCAAATAGAGATGACACAGTTAGAGATGGAAATTGGACACATCACATAGGAGAGGCAGTATACATGGGTTCTACTCTAGTTCTAGTTCAGACAAGTATCATGGTCATCATCACTATCATCCTTACAAGAAGAATGGAAGTGAATCATTTTCAGATGACTTCAAGAAATCCAAGCCACCTACGTTTGATCGAGAGTTGAAGAAACCAGAAGATGTAGAGGCATTGTTACTTGGGATGAAAAAATTATTTGCACTACATGACTTTATAGAGAACATGAAATCCAAGATAGCTATTTTCAATCTCAAAGGGAAAAATAATATGGTGGGAAGATGTAAAGCATGTCAGAGACATTAGGACAGAGGAGTTGAGTTGGCATGAATTAAAGAGACTCTTAAGGAATAATTATTTGTTATAGAGGTACTACAACAGTAAAGCCAAGGCATTCTATGAGCTAAATGTGGGATCAATGATAGATGAGGAGTATATGACCAAGTTCTTAGAGTTATTGAGATATGTACTATATCTTAAGGATGGGAAGGACAAAGTTCAAAGATTTGTTAATGGATTTCCATTAGAATTTAAGGATCAGATTGAGTATGATGAGCCTCAATCACTTGAAGAAGTAATTGGAAATCTGAAGCACTGTTATGAACAATCGAAGTGTAATATAGATTCTAAGAAAGTTTGGGAAGGGAATGACAAAGCTAAAGGTAAATGGCCATCGAAGTGAACAAGACCTCAGGTTTCCAAGTTTTCTAGTTTGGTTGTTTACAGGTTGTTGACAGGTTCGCAAGTTTGCAGGTTTGATTTTTTATAGGTTTGTAGGTCTACAGGTTTGTAGGTTTGGTTATTTACATGTTACAAGTGTAGTTACAAGTTACAGGTTACAGGTTAGTGTAGTTAGCTACATGTACTAAGAAGAGAGTTCATCATTGGGTAAAAGCTTGTGCATTTGAGTTGAACAATATGCCTACATCAACACATCTAAATGTACTACTATTGGGATTGTACATTATGCTTTTGGGTATGGATTAGTTGTATCTTCACAGGATTAAGGTGGAATGTCATGAAAAGGCTATTGAGTGCTTGGATGACAATGAAGAACAAATAATATTGTAGGATAAGATGAAGGCAACATTGGTGAGGATGGTTACAACTATGTAGGTAGAGCGAAGTTACAGGAAGGGGTGTTTATTGTTTGCAGTGCATATTTCGAGTGATAAATGTAAGGATGTTGATGATGTATAAGTCTCATAGATTTTAGAGTTGTTGCCTCATAGGGGAGTGGACTTTTCTATTGAGTTGGTACCAGGGGCAACACCAACAACAAAGGTACCTTATAGGATGAACACTCTAGAGCTAGTGGACCTAAAGTTGCCATTGAAGGAAACACTTGATAAGGAATACATTGGGCCAAGTGAGTCATCTTGGGGTGCACCAATAGTTTTTGTGAAGAAGAAGGATGGTACTCTTAGGTTATGCATTGATTACAGGCAATTGAACAAGTCGATGATTAAGAACATGTATCCCTTTCCACGGAAAGATGATTTGTTCAATCAGATGAAGGGAACAACAATATCATCAAAGTTTGATTTGAGATCAAGTTATCATTAGGTACACATCAAAGAAGAGGACATCTAAAAGACTACTTTCCAGACCAGGTATGGGCATTATGAGTTTATTTTAGTTCCTTTTCCTCTGATTAATTCTCCAACTACTTTCATGTGTTTGATGAATAGTGTGTTGTGTCTTTATTTGGACAAGTTTATGATTGTATTCATTGATGATATATTGATATATTCTAAGATGTGGAGGAACATGCTGAAAACATAGCAGAAATACTGAGATTGCTAAGATAGCATCAATTGTATTCCAAGCTTAGTAAATGTAGTTTCTTTGAGATAGAGGTACATTACTTGGGCCATGTTGTTTCCAGGGAATGTATTGCAGTGGATCTGAAAAATATAAGAGCTATCATGGAATGTAAACTCCTAGGAATGTGGATGAGGTTAGATCATTCATGGGGTTAGCAGGTTATTACAGGAGGTTCATCAGGAAATTCTTGCCGATTTCATATCCCATTACATCATTGCAGAGGAAAGGAAAGAAATTTGAATGGACAGAGGAATGTGCAGTAAGTTTTGAGTAGTTGGAGCAGTTGCTTACAAATTCTCTAGTTCTAAAGATTGAAAATCCAGATAAAGAGTTTGTGGTGTGTATATATCCTTGAATCATAGGCCTTGGTGTAGTTCTAATGCAAGAAGGACATGTGGTTTGTTATGAGTCAAGGAAACTAAATGATCACAAGTATAACTATGTGACACATGATTTGGAGTTAGCAGCAATCATTCATGTCTTGAAAATGTGGAGGCACTATCTTCTTGGTAGGAGGTTTATGTTGATGAGTGATCACAGTTGGCTAAGGTACTTGTTTGACCAACCTAATCTGAATGCCAGGAAAGCTAGGTGGTTGACCACTCTGACTGAGTTTGAATTTAATATCAAGTACATTAAGGGTAAGGAGAACAGAGTTGCAAATTCCCTTAGCAGAAGAGTGTAGGTAAATCACATAGTAGTTATGAGTTCATATGGGACATATTTACAAGATCAGATCTTATAGGTGGGACAACAAGATGACAAGTACATGAATCTTAGGCACACGTTATAGCAGCAGGGCACAGGTGAATAGGATGTGGACTATCATCTCACAACAGATTGTTTGGTAAGATTTAGGGACATGATCTACGTACCATACAACAACGATCTCAGGAAGTTTATCCTGAGGGAATTTCATGTTAATCCGTATTCAGGTCATCCAGGATATCAAGAGACATTGACAATGATGAGTAAGTTCTACTACTAGTCGTGTTCATAACGTAAATCCATGTGTAAAATGTAACTCCAATAATCACAATCACAATCTAGGGTCATCCGTGTGTAAAATGTAACTCCAGTAATCACAATCCAAGGTCATTCGCGTGCAGAACGTAACTCTAATAATCACAATCACAATCTAGGGTCATCCGTGTGCAGAACATAACTTTAGTAATCACAATCTGAGGTCATTCTGGTGCAGAACGTAACTCCAGTAATCAAAATCCAGGGCCAAAATTACACAATACTACAGTTTTTCGACAAAACCTTATTTATTGTGAGGGGTGATAAGTGTAAATTCTTAGATGAACTCATTGACACGCAAATACTACATCCGAGACATATAGATATCGCCAAGATAATTGGTAAAGGGAACATGACTTTGTACGTGTACAAGCATAATAAGCAGGCAGGGTCAATTGAATTACCATCCAACAATGCTTCTAAGGAAATGTAATTCTAGTGTTTAGTACAGTTTGTTTGACAATGAGAGTTTGATTCCTGGATGTTTCAATGGCACAACTAATAGTTGATGTGTTATTAATGAAACAGGGGTACAATGATACAAAGAGAGATAAAATCTATAAATCATGTGAGGCAAGTGAAGGGATATGTGGTTACTTTTACAACACTTCAGATTCAACTACACCGTTCATGTGTTATTGCAAGGATGGACCCCATACAAACAACTGCCACAACCGTTGTATGCTCAATCTAGGGTCATCTACATGCAAAACGTAACTCCAGTAATCACAATCACAATCCAAGGTCATCCGAGTGTAGAACGTAACTCCAATAATCATAATCCGGGGTCATCCGGGTGCAGAACATAACTCCAGTTTTCATAATCCAGGGCCAAAATTACACAATACTACAGTTTTTCGACAAAACCTTATTTATTGTGAGGGGAGATAAGTGAAAATTCTTAGATGATCCCATTGACATGCAAATACTGCATCCGAGACATATAGATATCGTCGAGATAATTGGTAGAGAGAACATGACTTTGTACATGTGCAAGCGTAATAAGCAGACAAGGTCAATTGAATTACCATCCAACAATGCTTCTAAGGAAATGTAATTCTAGTGTTTAGTATAGTTAGTTTGACAGTGGGAGTTCAATTCCTGGATGTTTCAATGGCACAACTAACAGTTGATGTGTTATTAATGAAACAGGGGTAAAATGATACAAAGAGAGATGAAATCTATAAATCATGTGAGGCAAGTGAAGGGATATGTGGCTACTTTTGCAACACTTTAGATTCAACTACACCGCTCATGTTTTATTGCAAGGATGGACCCCATACAAATAACTGCCACAACCGTTGTATGCTCTATTTTTTAATTTTACACAAAACTACTTGGAAGTGTTGCATCATTGCTTCAGTTAAGTTGTTAAGTCATTTCCACCAAGGAAATGGGATTGTTATAGACACAATTAAATGCAGCAACTTCTCAATTGAATAGAATGAGGATCTGAATACACCCCTCCATTCTGCATGCTTGAACCCAAATATATTGTAAATTTGTTTCCGATATTATCAAGCATTCATTGTGTTGGGCCTCCAAAAATATCTTCAAAATGACATCCACTTTCACTTTTATCGTCACCATTTCACTCACATGTCACAACTCCATAACCATATAACCTTTCATTACCCACCATTTTCATAAATATATGGGTTAGGATCCTTATTTACCAAATTTATTTATTTTATGTGTTTAAAGTGAATTTATGATTAAAAACTAGGAAATTAACATGGTTTCATGTATCTATATATGTGGCTTGAATTTCATGACATGTGTAGGTCATTTGGAAGCTTCCAAGGCACCCTTATGTGGCCTCCAATGCTCAAGTTCGAATTCCCTTCAAAGGAGATTTGGATAAAGGTCAAAGAAGGATATGTGTCCTATTTGGATTGTAACTCTATGAGGTGTCTCATCATTTCTTATTTGGATTAGAACTCTATGAGACACTTAGGGGGTCTGTGTCTCATTATGAGCTATTTGATTGTAACTATATGAGATTTTAGTGGATCTTCATTAAATATGGTAGCTTGTTATGTTTTTGAATAAATAGGAGAGCCTTCTCCTTTAAAAGGCATGTGTAAAGTTGGATAAATGCTCATGTTTTTAATAGAGAATTTGGAGCTTATACTTGGAGATTTGAAGATTTAGTTTTGCTTGCATATGGAGCTTCTTCACTTTCCATCCTCATACACCATTGGAATGGCCATCTAATGATTGTGAGATTTAATTGTTTTTATAGATTAAGGTTCATTTTCTTTCTTAGTATTAGTTTTAGAATGACTTTGTAATCTTTGATTTTCTAAAAGCATTTCAATAGGGAAGATTTATGTATTTTCTAATTGGATTAAGTTTGAGGCAAGGGCTCATAGTTATTTAATTCCCTTTCATGTTATGTTATTTACTTTCTTAGATCAAACCATCAATTCATTGTATAATTGAATAAAGGATGAGGCCATGAGGGTGACTTCAAATTGGGTTATTGAATGTTCAACCTATGCAATCATTGAGCTTTACTTTTTCGTGCTTTTATATTTGCTTTTAAGATCCTCATTTAGTTGCATTAACTGATATTCCTAAAGATCATTCTAAGAAATTGATTTAATCATATTTCAAGATTGGATGGTTGAATATTTAATGCATGCAATTACTGAGTTATTTTCTGCACACTTTACTTGATTTTCTAGGACATTAGAACTTAAAGTATAAATATTTGCTTACACATCATCACAAGAAGGTAACACTTCATAATTGAATGTTGGAGTAACAGAGTATAAATTAGTTGTTTTTGATTTCACAGGTTAGTTCAATTTCATTTTCATTATTTGATTTCATAGATTAAATGAATTGGTTTTTGTTATTTGGTAGTTAGGTTAATCTAAATTGAAAGACAATTTCTAACACATACAGTGCACGTATGCTTCACAAGTTTATGAAACCCCTAGGTTGATAGATTAAATGACAGGCAATCACATTGCCCCAACATTTTGGCACCACTGCAGGGGAAGTGTGCATAGGAACTAACTTCGAGTTTAGAGTGTATTTTATTTGATTTTGTTTTTACTAACCATTTATGAACAAAGGATCTAGAATGAAAGCCAAAGACTACATTGAGGAATGGTATCAAGAAGCGGTTATGCCACAATATTCATCAATTCTTCAAGAGATCCTTATGTCAAATCAAAAGGTCAAGTCGATTTTGCATATCCTAACAAACAATTAGGTACATTTTTCAAGTTGGGATATGAGCATTTAAAAAATTCTAATCCGTAAATGGCTTCATTGGAAGCATGAATATACTTACAAAATAAAAATAAAAATAGTTTTTAGATAGATGGGAAAAATAAAAATAATTTTTTATAGTTTTTAGGATAAATTTGATGTTTTATGGTGCAGTAAGAACCACCCATCTACTAACCCTTTGTAGGAAAAATTTGCAATAAAACAAATGGTTGACAACAAGGAGCACAAGCGAAGATCACAAACGATAATTTAAGGTATGAGATCAAGCCTTTTCATTTTATTTTTGCAAAATTTATAGAAGAATCGATTGATAAAATCTTGACTATGCTAACAAAATAAATCTCTCAAGTATGCTCTCCTTTTGCACTCTGTGTGACCTAGAAGATCACAAAAACAAAATTGTTTTGTTAGTATATCATAAAAATTATTTAGCTACAGAATGCAATTCTACAACTAATTTTTGTTTTCATGATTTGATTTAATTCAATTTGATTTTTCAATAAACTAAAATATATAAATATATAAATACAATAAAAATCAAATGCATTTTCTTTATTAATAAATTGCTTTTTTTTAATGAAATATATATTTATATATTTTTAATTCAAAAAAAAATGTAACATATATAGGTAAAAAAAAGAAACAAAAAAGAAACATAAAAAATTTATAAAACAACCAAAGCAATGGGCCATGGCCTTTGAAAAACTTTGATCTCTACAGAGATATCGGTCTTCGGAATGGCTACCTCTATCCTCAGTATAGACAGTGAAGCTGAGAACACTGAGATTTACCAAGAGGGATGAGAAGCTAAGCTTCGTGCTAAGCCTCAAAGCCAAGGCTCTGAATATTCAGCCGGGTGCATCAATCAGAGCTCATGGGCTGTTGTTTTGGCGTGATGGACAACACATTGTACAAAGCCCAATTGTAGTCACAGTAGAAAATAGTCCATCGAAGTTTCCTACCTCTATGTACTTTCCGGAATAATACTGATCTAGTCGGCCAAAGGGGTGTAATGAATTTTCTCTGTGGTATATGATGACTGCAGTATCTTAACCTCCATGGCTTAGAGTGTCTCGACCTACACATTCCGCACAGCATATTAGATCACCATTGCCAGAAAGCACAAAAATTAAAAATGTCATTTTTAAAATGTGATTTCCAGCCAAACGAAAACAAATTTTAGAAAACCGAGACATGGGTTTTTCGAGTTAAATAACCCAGAAATGGATTCCTCAATTTCGCAACCATTTGAGATAAATTTGAGATTATTAGGGACACTCTTTTACTAAATCTGTGAGAAAAAACGGATTTAGAATTTGATGCACAGATAGAAGTTGCAGCCATGCAAAAAGGATCAAATCTGATTTTGGATGATATGGTTGTTTGAGAAATCAAGATTGCGATTTTATGTCAATGAATCCATGGATTTGCTACCACATAAGAAAACATGTAAAAAGGAGCGACAAAGGAGATTTGGGGATTTGCCTTGAGATTGCGCTGAGAAAGCTGCTTGACGATGGTTGAATAGTCTCGATTCGATCTGGCTCTTTGAGAAGGCTATGGAACTAAAGAAAAGAAGACCATAGGCATCATGAATAGAACAGAGCACTGAGGCTGATTAGTAGTTTGTTAAAACAAAAGATGGAGATAAAGCCTAATGTTTTGCTAGGAAAGTATGAAATAACCACATTATTATTTTTCACATATGGAAATGTTATATATATATATATATATATGGAAAATTTTGTTTTTTTATTACGTTGTTTTTTTTAATGATTGTATGTTTGTAGTGTTTTGTTATATGTTATGTTTTGTTATGTGTTTCAATGTTGATCTAAAAATGAGATCTTAAAACAATATTAAGGTATTACAGACTCATGTGAAGTGTTAGAGTCAGTCTTGTCAGTCCTCCGTCAGAGATCAAAACTCTTTATGCATTTCATTTTTAGGTGTCTTGCTCCATTCACTCAGCTGCATTTTGCTAGGGGCATGCCATAATCTGACGGAAAAGGTCTTGTTAGTCAGTTCCCCTCATGTCCGGCACCTGCTAGCTTAGGCCTTTTGACAAGGTTCATTAAAGTCCATGAGAGTCAATGTTCGATCTTTTAATGGACGATAGTCATCTTTAGTCATTAAGTCTAGGGATCAGATAAATTTGTCTTCAAACATGTCCAATAAAGCCATGAAGGCCAGAGGGAGGCCCTTACAAAGTTATGATTCAGATATTTTCATCGTCATGTTGACAGATTACGATTGTTCTTCAAAACACTGTTTTTAAGAAAAGTCAAACAGTGTGTCATTTGTGATAATTTTCAAAAAATTCCCCAGTTGATTTCTTCAGGTGCAGTCATGGTTTCCGTGGCCAAATTCCTTGTCATGCAACCGCTGCAAAAAGTGCCGAAAATTTCATCATTCTAGCTAAAAATTCAAAGGGAAAAGTGAAATTCAGTGTTGCATTAAGTCAGTAAAAAGAGCCAAAATGAAACATTAGCAAAGTGGGTTTTGGAGAAGAAAAAATTAAACCCATGACTCCAAATTCCTTTATATACAAGTTTCCACAAAAATCAAAGTCATTGTGCAAATCAAGGTCATAGAGAAACATAGCAAAGCATTGAGAGATTAAAGCATGCATTTGGAGTGAAGTTGGAGTCATTTTTAGGAGCGTGGCGCACACACAGAAGGGCGTAGTGCACATAGAGGGCGCGGCGCACAGAGCATAACCCCGCAATGGAAAAATTACAACGGCGCGACGCATATAGAGAGCGCGGCGCACTGGGTTTGTTGCGCGGCGCACACCCACAGAGGCCCGAAATTGCTCCCAATTTCATCAAATTTTTTGGAATTCCTTCTAATTGCTAGGTAGGGTCTGTCTCTTGGCTTGCTCATCAAATTTTTGTGAAGGTTATGGTGGTTCATGGATATTTATAGTTGCAACAAGAACTCATAAAACCAACCACTAGAAAACATGAAAGCCATTGTTGCTAGGGTTGCCAAACTTGTATGTGGATTCCAAGGTTCTTCCTCCCTCTCATTTTTTCCCCTTTTCTCCATTTTTCCCTTCCCCACTATCCCATTTTTTCCTATTTCCCCTATCCCATTTTTCCCTATTCTCCCTACCCTAAAACATTCCTACCCTATTCCCTATCCCCTCCACTCATTTGTCAACTATAAAACCCCAAAACCCTACCTTATCAAAACCCCAAAATCCCTTCCTTATCAAATCCCCAAACCCTCCTACATATCCCTAAACAAAAATTCTCCCCATAATCCCTATTCCCATCATATTTTTCCCCTCCTAACACTCCCTTTTTGCACTATTTCCCTTGGTGGCAGATATCACAACAACACCTAGTTTCATACCATCATCGAAGGGCAGCCCAAGTATAGTACGCTAAGCAGTCATGGCATCTGAGCATTCATCAGAGTATGAGATGGATACACAAAGTGATTCATCCTTGGAAGAACAGGGTCCCAGGAGACATCACAAGAGTGGAAAACATGTTAGGGATGAGCCAACCACCCTCACTGAATTGCAGGCCTGCCCCCTTGCTATGTCATGCTTCTAGCATCTATCATGTTTCGAATTTTGTCAAAGGGTGGCTAATGTTACAGTTCATCATGAGTTCGCCCGTCTTTTTGTGCTTCACCTACATGGAGGTCACTCTATCTTGGTCGGGGTCACCTTCACATTGACACCCGAAACTATCTCATTAGCAACCGACATACCAAATGTTGGAGAACAGTGGCATAAGAAACAGAAGGTGGATAGGCAACATTATGAGACTTACATGTTGGCCCGTCTTTTTGTGCTTCACCTACATGGAGGTCACTCTATCTTGGCCGGGGTCACCTTCACATTGACACTCGAAACTATCTCATTAGCAACCGACATACCAAATTTTGGAGAACAGTGGCATAAGAAACAGAAGGTGGATAGGCAACATTATGAGCCTTACATTAAGGCCAGTTTCTTGGGGAAGCTCACAAGAGTCTTTCCATTCAGATATTTGAAAGATGAATATGCTCTGCTCATGAAATTGATCATGAAGTACTTCAGCTGTGAGGGGAGTTCTCTCATCTATATGCTTATCACATCAGGTTGCTCATACACTTTACCAGGGTACGGATGATGAACCTACCATTTTTCATTTGCAGGAACATAGAAAGGATGAACACCTTCATGCGGCACAAGACCCCTCAACAGTAACTAAACATTGTTTATCACTTTGCTCTTATCCGGATTTTGGTGGATCATCGGTTGGGATTGCAGGGCATTGCTTGGGAGGACTTCATCTCCCGTGACCTATTCAGCACTTCACATGTATTATCAGAGGTGGAACATGAGATAGGTGGTCCTTCTCATCAGTATGAGCGCCATGAGACCACTACTATGCCAGTACTCATCACCTACTAGAGAGGCAGTAGACATTTGTTTGCAGCAGCAAAGTGAGTTTTATCTCCACACGGGGTGGAAGGGGCCTCGCTTCCGACATGACAACACAGGTACAGGACAAGGGAAAGAGGCCCATGCATGATGAGGGGTCATCAGGTGAACAGGAGGCCGACTTCATCCTCATTCATGATGATGATGCAGATGAGGAGAGTGCTAAACTTAGGAGGACAATCCAGGAGCAGAAAATGGAGATCCAAGACTTGTCACTCAATTTGGAGAGGGCCAAATGGATTATCAGGTATTTGGAGCAGAGGAACAAACAGCTTGAGGACCAGCATGAGATCATGGAGCTGCAAAGCATCCATGAGAATCTACAAGCTTCCCAGCATAGGAGATTCGAGGTCACTCCCTTAAAGAAAGAGATTAACAATGACCGTGAGTGTTGGCTCGAGTGGATCAACATCCACCTTGAGAGACTGTTGGAGAAGGCCGACAGAGACAAAACCATACTGAGGTGGATGATTTATCATTACAGGGCACAGAACATGAGTTCAAAGGCTCGGATAAGGAGCTTGAAGGCAAAACTGAGCAGAGCGAAAAAGAGACAAAAGAGGCAAAAAGAGCAATATCGGCTTCGAATCTTGGCTGAAGCCTCTGTGGCTCAGTATAGTACCTCTTAGAGAACCTCCAGCCCAAATTTCAAGAAATTTGGGGCAATTTACGTCACATGGCAAATTTTTGGTCACAACACAGGTTTTTTCTCTAGTGGCACGGCGCTTAGGATTGGGGGCTCCAAATGACAAATGGTTTGCATTTTTGGATTCAACATGCAAAATCACGACTACTGGTTCATGGACAAGAAATCTGGGCATGATTTGAGTCACCAGGAGGTCAAAAACACTCAAAAAATGACCTCTCTGCCCCTATTTTGACACACAGGAAGCAATCTTGGGAGAATGAAGATTTGGAGGGCCAAATGAGCACCAAATTCAAAAATTCCACTTGGATTGGAAAGTAGACAGGCAAGGTGTTCCAACAAGCACAATTGGGTACAATTTGGAGTCCTACAGATACCTCAAAATAGCCTCCAAAGTGGAGCGGCGCATATAGAATTGGGCGCGGCGCATATAGAGAAAAAGGCCAAATCTCTTCCGCTTCGCGACATTTCGATTCGTGACTTTCTCCAAGTGGGCCTGCTCATCTACACTTCACTTTGGCCTGCTCATCTACAATTCACTTTTTTTGGCACCTAAGGCAAAATTTAAAGTATTTTCACTAGAGGATGGCTTATATCCAAGTGGCAAAGGAAGGCGAGCAATCACCTAAGCCATTTGTCATTTTTGTAAATTTGCACCTGTAACTAATGCTTGGCTTTCCACTTCCATTTTGTAATGATTTGAGAAACTCCCCAACTCTTGGTCGTTCTATTTCCTCATGCAATAGTCTATTTATTGTATGCAAACCATTTGCAAAGGGTTGGTTGATTGTAATTTCTGGGAGACTGTGGGAGAGAAACTCAGTTCTTCATTGTATATTTTGGCAGAGGATTAATGAAAGGAAGTGGCTCTGTTTCATGAGATTCATGTGGTTGTGAGTGTAGCAAATGTGTCTCTTTATGTTTCACATGTATTTCGTTATGTTTCACAGTTCATTTCATCTTCATTTCCAGTGAAATTTTCTAAGTAAGATAAGGTAGAATTCATATTTATTGCTCTGCCTTTGGGAAAGCTTCATGTATGTGTTCTCCTTCTGTTGAAAAGGATTCATGTGTTTATGCCCTTTTCACCCTCCTAAACAATCTTTCCATTCCGCATTACTTCAAATTTAATGGCTAGACTTTCCGCCTGTCTTGCCTCACGAAGTGATCTGTGCCTTTGTGTTAAATTCTCTGCTCATTGTTGTTCATTGGTCCCATACCATACCAGAAACTTAGTCACTTATACAAAATTTGTTTCTTTTATCCATATTCATTTACTAGCCTAAAATCAATATTCATTGTAAGTCATCTCAGACCATTTCGTTTACTTATTTCACTGAGTGTGATTCGGAGAGAACCCTCTCCTATTCTAGTAGGGCTAGCTATCAGACTGAGCGTGGTTTTTAGTTACCCTGGATTTTTCCTTCCTTCAGCCTAAGGCGAATTTAGGTGCTAACATAATGGCAACTCGGCTGGGGACGAAATTAATCCCCTTACTTCTTCATAATTCTAAGCTTCTGGATGATAAGTTTATGATTTGATAGGCTGAGTGAGTTGGTTGTGTCCTTTGATTTTCCTCAATAGCACGCTAGCTTCTAAAAGATATACCAGAGCTAATCCAGATCCAAATCCTCCGCACATCTACGAAAATCCCAATTTTATTCCAAGAATTCGTCGTCAAGAGAGCTTTATAGCTCCCAGGTTCAAATCCCATTCATGCCCTGAAATTTTTGAGTACCTTGGAGAGCTAGATTTTGACGCGCAGTTTGAAATATCATTGTTCGAGACCAAATCTAAAAGGGTGGTTGACTCTACTGTCCACAATCCACAGTTTCTTGTAGACTTGGAGACGGAAAGGGCTAACCAGTCAATTGATAATTGCATTATAGCTCAGCTTCAAACTCCAATTGCTAGTCCTTTACAAACTATGCACACTCCTCCAACACCTCCAAGGCCGAATCCACCAAGAGTGATGGTTGCCCGTTTTGCACCTCTTGTTCTACCTCAAGTTTTAGAGGATATGCCCGCAGATTATCAAAGAAAAATCCCATTTTTTGATGGCACTCCTAACAGCATTACTGCTCAGCAACATGTGGACAAAATGGCAGATTTCTATGAACTTCATGATATCGTGTTATAGACATTTTTGGGCACTTCAACTCCAATCATAAATTTCCATAAACTGAGGGCTCCTAAGTCCCTAAAAGTATTTCTTCACTGCCTAAAGGAACAAGGTCAACTGATTACATCATCTCCCAGAAGTTCTCCACTGAAAACTGCTCATGAATGGTCAAAACTGGATCATACTGAAAGCTCAATGCATAGGGTGCGATGCATATCACCTTCCTAGTGTACAGGGTGCGATGCATACTGATTTTCTCCTCTGTAGGGTGCGATGGTCAGGAATGGACAAATGGTAGGAACAAAAATGCGAGGTGGAAGATCATGGAATCTTCCAGAAGCTTCCCCTCTGACACTTGCCTCTCCATTTTCGACCAAGGATGAGTAAGAGATCATCATTCTCCAAGTGGAAGCAGGAACTATCAGAGAGACGACAGTAATCAAGATCCCAGAAGATGATTCACCTCTCTATAATCATCTATATAGGGATCCCTCATCACAGAGATCCAGGGGCTGGAATTTTGTATCTTATAGAGAATTGTTGTTGGTATTCTTGTGTACATTCACAGTGTTGGGTGATCTAGCATTGCTTGAGGTGAAGAAGGGCTTCCTAGCTGGAGGATGATGCTGGGTCAGAGCACATGGTTGTAATCCTCTTGCTACTTTTTATCTGAATAAAACTATTCTTGTTTCCTTCCATATTCTTTTGTACTTGTTTATATATGCATGTATATGGTTAATACATATCTGATCCTATATTATTTATGAATTTAGATCCTTGTTTCTTGCATAATAGTATGTTGCTGTGATTCCACAGGTTCTTTTGAAGCTGGGCAGACAAAGAAGAAGCGGCGAAGCTCTATCAAGAAGGAGGGGAAATCAAGCACAAGACTCAGGTTGGTCTTCTTGTTCCTCCTCTCGTCTATTTTCATAAAAAGAAACAATAGTAGACTTTGATTGTTTGTTTCTAAGATAGCCACCCATCTTAGTGGGAATAGCAGCATCCGAGTGGACACTATTCCTGGATAATAGATCGATGCAGAGAATGTGGCAATGAGACTCTTTGTACAAACATTTGCAGGTGAAGTGAGGAAATGGTTCAAAGGTTTTCCGGCTGCATGTATCGCTACCTTGGCCGACCTACAAAGACAATTTTTAAACGCTGGGAAGTGAAAACAATCCTCTTCAAATTCTGGCTGAATATGAGCAAATCAAACGAAACGCTGGTGAGTCGGTCCAAGACTATTGCATTAGATTCAATTTAGTTTATAATGAAATTCCAGATCATCTAAGGCCACGTGTGGGACTAGCCATGGTGAAGTTCCCGGATGGTTTTGATGCTGACATGGCTTATCAATTAAGAGACAGAGAACCGGCCACCATGGAAGACATGCAGAAGATAGCGGTCAGCGTTGAAGCAAATTTGCTGACCAAGAGGGCTCGAGCAAAAGCAGAGAAGAAGGTCATTGTAAAAGAAGAACCTTCCTCGGTAGATCAACTACTCTGGAAGGTAGAGCAGATGCTTGAAAGGGTGAAACTTGATAAACCTGAGCCACAAGTTAGAAATCCTAACTTTCATGGCTAGCAACAGCCACAATATAGAATAAGGCAGAGAGATCAGCGAGCCCAAGAGCAGACAGCACAGCAGCCAGTACAGCCACCTTTGCAGCAAAATTTTGTGCATGGACCAGAGTCAGATAAGGATGGGAATATAATAGGTGAAGAAAACCACCTCTTTACTCCTGATGATTTGCCTATTTATCTCACTGAGGATGAGGAGTATGCAGAGAGTTTGGTTGTACACAAAGATGTAGATTTCATTCTGGCAAATGATACCGTCTTGGAGGAGGAGTCAGATGAATACCAAAGAGGCTATATGAATGCTTTGTCCACCCAACAGCAACGATATTCACTTAGAAACAAAGATGTGTCGGTCAAACCAATTCAGAAAAGGAAGGATGTTGAGGCATCAAAGAATGATTCATCAATTGCACAAAGGAACAGAAAGGAGGCGGTTGATCCGGATCGCAGCAAATCACCATTAGCAGAACAATCACACCAGCAAACTGCATCGAAAGAAAAGGAAAGGAAAGAAATCCCAGTCAAAGAGGTAGAAAAGATTCTCGCTTTTAATTTAGAGAACGAGATTTCTAAATTGAAAGTATCCATTCCCTTGACTGAAATAATGAGGAACACCAGTTATAGTGGGCAAGTATCTAAAATGTTGAATTTGGACCCAATGCCCGACATGGTGGATGTCGAAGATGATCAACCTGAAATTATTTTTGGGCCAGCATCGAATGGTGAGTCTCCTGATAGTGATGTGCCACCTTTTTATATCAGTTTAAGATTGCATGATTTTGTGTTACATAATGCCATGTTCGATTCCAGAGCTTCTCACAATCTCATGCCCAAGGCTATTATGGATAAGCTTGGTCTAGACATCACCCGGCAATACCATGATCTCTATTCGTTTGATTCCAGCAGAGTAAGATGTATAGGACTCATCAAAGACTTGGTTGTGAGTCTGAATCAGCTCCCAATGAAGAATTTTTTGATGGATGTTGTTGTAGCAAATATTCCTCCCAAGTTTGGCATGCTTCTTTCCAGGTCTAGGTTGGCGAAATTAAAAGGGACACTACAGCTAGATTTCTCCTATGCAACGATTCCGGTGTTTGGCCAAATGAGGAAACTGTATCGGGAACAAAAAATGAAATACATGATTACAAGCAAGGAGAAACCAATAAATCATCCGATTAATTATGTACATACAGATTTAGAGTCTTTTGTTTTGTATTCGGATAGTTTCAATGATATCGATAGTCAGTTAGTAGAAGCGGATAATATTCTAGAAATAACAAAAAAATTCAAAGGAGTTTTAAAGAAAGAAGGACAAGAACAACAGAGCACCATTGAGCGATCAGCTGAAAGTAATGGACAGCAAGCAGACAAAGCACAAAAAACAGATTTTCAACACTTGCAAGAGGAGGAAGAAGGTTTGTGGACCATGGATTTCGATGGAGCAGTGGGAAATGATGGCGTTGGAATTGGAATTTGGGTACGCAATCCTTTCTCCGCCCCGAACAAAGTCCCTAGTAACGTGCGGGTATGCTCTTAGAAGTTGTCTTTTGATTGTTCAAACAATGAAGCTGAGTATGAAGCTCTGATTGTTGGCCTAAAGATTCTAAGAAAGCTGAATGCTAAGAGGATTTCAGTATATGGCAACCCTGAATTGGTGATTAAGCAGGTGAGAGGTGAATATCAAGCAAAGCATCCTCGGATGCGGGATTACCAGAATGTAGTTCTAGACATCCTAAAATTATTTTCAGAATACACCTTGACATGTGTGCCTCGTATACAAAATAGCATTGTTGATGCTCTTGCTGAGGCAGCAAGTAGTTTGAAGACCCAATGAACTCCAGCAATAAATTCGAAATCCATGTCGAGCATCATCCGACCGTTCTAGACAATCAGAGATATTGGCAAGTTTTCCAAGATGATGAGGAGATTGATGATTTTCTGCAAAACAAAGGCAAGTTCAAAGAGACCTCAATTGATGTAGAAAATGACGATGGTAAAGGAAATGGTACAGATGATGTGCAGATCAATCAGATGGACGTGTTGCAGCTGAAGAATAATGTGATTCCTAAAGGCTTGATACCTTTAGAAGAACTCTTCGATCAAGATGATGTAGCCTGCAAACCAACATTGCAGCCAACAGAGAAGGGTGTGGAAGAGGTCAATATCGGAACAATTGCTAATCCTAAATTGGTAAAATTGTCTAAAGCATTGCCACCAAAAATCAAGGACAAATATATCAGCTTGCTGCCTTCATTTGCATATGTGTTTTCTTGGGACTATTCCAACTTAAAGACATACGATACCAATATAATTCAGAACACTATACCCATCAAGCCCAATCAGAAACCTTTCAAACAGAAGTTGAGGAGGCTAAATCCAAAGTTGCTGCCATCAATTTAAAAGGAGATAAACAGGTTGTACAAATCAAGAATCATTGTTCCCATCAGATTTTCAGATTGGATCTCTAATTTGGTGCCCATACGAAAGAAGACAGGTGAGATTCGCTTATGCATTGATTTTAGAAATCTCAATAAAGTTTCGTTGAAAGATAACTATCCACCGCCCAAAATGGACCATATACTTCAGCGAGTAGTGGGATCATCTCGTATGTCACTACTTGATGGTTATTCCGGATATACCAAGTTTCTGTCCATGAATATGACCGAGACAAGACAACATTCACCACTCCATGGGGAACCTTTCATTACGCTAAAATGCCTTTCGGTTTGAAGAATGCGGGTGCCACATTTCAGCGTGCAATGGACTTGGCTTTTGCAAATCAGAAGGATGTCTTTTTGGTTGTGTACCTGGATGATTTGACGGTGTTTTCCAAATCTGATGAAGAGAACATGTACCATCTAAAAACTGTCTTTCAAAAGTGCAGAAAATATGGATTGTCACTTAATCTGAAAAAGAGTTTGTTCGCCATGGAGGAAGGCAAACTACTCAGGCACATTATCTCAAAATATGGCATTCATATTGACCCAACACGTGTACAAGCGATTCAGCAAATCTATCTGCCCCGAAATAAGAAAGAGATTCAATATTTTAATGGTAAAATGAATTTCTACGCCGCTTTGTACCTAATCTTGCTGAGCACCTAAGAGAGATTACAAACATGCTTAAGAAGGACAGCCAAGTGGAATGGATGGAGGAGGCTGTAAAATCTTTCAATTTGGTCAAATTGGCTCTTTCCTCAGCTCCAGTTCTAGTCAGCCCGGACTACACTCAGGATTTCATATTGTTTTCATTTTCTTCGGAGCATACTATGGCAGCGGTGTTATTGCAGAAAAGAGATGATTATGAAAGACCCATTGCATTCCTCAGCAGAGCTATAAGAGATGCAACCTTAAAATACAACATCATTGAGAAGCAAGCCT
This sequence comes from Pinus taeda, assembly GCA_000404065.3. Lineage (NCBI taxonomy): Eukaryota > Viridiplantae > Streptophyta > Pinopsida > Pinales > Pinaceae > Pinus > Pinus taeda. The sequence goes on from APFE031706396.1 coordinate 19,276, forward strand.
TGCACTTGTGAAAGCATTGAAAGATTTTTGGGTATATATTCTACATTCTCATATTTTGGCATATGTTCCTAACACTGTTGTCAAAGATGTTTTAGTGCAGACCGATCCGGAAGGAAGACGAGGCAAGTGGATTGCAGCCTTGCTGGAATATGATGTGGACATAAAGCCCACAAATCCTGTTAAAGGAAAGGGATTGGCAAAGTTAATGGCCAAATCAAACTTGCACGCCTTGGACATAAATCTAATCACTGCAATGTCTGATGAGAATGAGGAAGGATCGTCAATTCAGGTATCCGAAATGTTTGCTCTTTCTCTGTGGTATTCAGATATCATATATGTGCTTAAAATTTGTCACCACCACCCGACATGACTAGAAACAAAGCGAGAGCACTCAAGTTGAAGGCTGCCAAGTTTTGCATTCTAAATTTTGCACTGTATTGGAAAGATCCTGGTGGCATTCTGTTAAATTGCTTGGTGGAAAAGGAAGCAAAGAAGGTCATGGAGGACTGCCTCCAAGGAGACTGTGGTGGTCACCTTTTTTGGAAATCAACAGCAAATAAAATTCTGAGAGAGGGGTACTATTGGCCGACATTGTTTGCTGATGTATATAAGATGGTCAAGAGCTGTCATAAGTGTCAGATTTTCGAAGGATGACAGATGTTACAACCTTTGCCACTTAAGCCTATTGAGGTGAGTGCCCCTTTCCAGCAATGGGGGTTGGATTTCATTGGTGAAATTCATCCCGCTTCTTCTGGTCAGCATAGATGGATCCTCATAGCAACAGATTATTTCACAAAATGGATCGAGGCAATTCCCACCAGACAAGCTATAGATGCGGTAATCATTTCATTCCTTGAAAATAACATCTTGTCTCGCTTTGGTTCCCCGAATAAGCTAATCACTGATAACGCAGCAGCTTTCAAATCAAAAAGGATGGTAGAGTTTTGTCATAAATATCACATCATTTTGGGTCTCAACAACCTATCATCTGCAAGGCAATGGATTGGCAGAGTCTTCGAATAAATCATTGGTCAACATCATCAAGAAGCTGCTGGAAATAACTAAGAAGAACTGGCATAAGAGGTTGGTCAATGCACTTTGGGCAGATTGGGTCATTCAAAAGAAATCCATTGGTACATCACCGTTTGAGCTTGTTTATGGAGTTGATACAGTATTTCCTACCTCTCTCACTGCCCCGGTAGTCAAACTTCTTCAGGAGGCTGGCAGTGAAGAAGATCCTATGCAAAGAAGGTTGAATCAAATGGTCCACTTGCAGCAGACTAGAGAAGAAGTCTTCCAAAACACATCCAAGTTGTAGGAGAAGATTAAGAAAATTTATGATAGAAAAGCAAAGGCAGACAAATTTCAGTTGGGTGATGTGGTGTTGAAGTGGGATGCAAGGAATGAGGAAAAAGGTAAGCACGAAAAGTTTGAGAATCTCTATAAAGGTCCCTTCAAGATTGCAGCATATCGGGGTCAGAATGCCTTTCTTCTAAAGGAAATGAACGGGGAAGATTGTCCAGGAGGGCCGATCAATGGTCGGCTGCTCAAGTGGTACCATTTCTGAGTTATTAACGCTACTTCCACTATCACTGTAAATACCATTTTTATTTCAGTTTGGTTATAGTTTGTCTAGTTTGTCTTCAAGTCATTTCAATGTTAAATTTGAGTCATTTTTTTTAGTCATTTTAGTTTAATAAATGAGTCAGAGTCATGTGTTGTTTGTTGAAACAATGACTCCATAGCCCAATGGACGAAGGCACTATCTAGATCTTCCAGAGATCTGTTGTTCTTGGCACCTCCAATGAGCTACCATCTCCCATTGGAGCCAATGTTAGAGTCGGTCTTGTCAGTCCTCCATCAGGGATCAAAACTCTTTATGCATTTAATTTTTAGGTGTCTCGCTCCATTCACTCAGATGCATTCCGCTAGGGGCATGCCATAATCTGACGGAAAAGGTCTTGTTAGTTAGTTCCCCTCATGTCTGGCACCTACTGGCTTAGGTCTTTTTTCAAGGTTCACTAAAGTCCATGACAGTCAATGTTCGATCTTTTAATGGATGAGAGTCATCTTCAGTCGTTAGGTCTAGGGATCAGATAAATTGGTCTTCAAGCATGTGCAATAAAGCCATGCAGGCCAGAGGGAGGCCCTTACAAAGTTATGATTCAAAGGTTTTCATCATCATGTTGACAGATTACGACTGTTCTTCAAAACTCTGTTTTGAAGAAAAGTCAATCAGTGTGTCATTTGTGATAATTTTCAAAAAAATCGCCAGTTGATTTCTTTAGGTGTAGTCATCGTTTCCATGGCCAAATGCCCTGTCATGCAACCACTGCAAAAAGTGCCAAAAATTTCATCATTCTAGCTAAAAATTCAAAGGGAAAAATGAAATTCAGTGTTGCATTAAGTCAGTAAAAAGAGCCAAAATGAAACATTAGCAAAGTGGGTTTTGGAGAAGAAAAAATTTAACCCATGACTCCAAATTCCTTTATATACAAGTTTCCACAAAAATCAAAGTCATTGTGCAAATCAAGGTCATAGAGAAACATAGCAAAGCATTGAGAGAGCAAAGCACGCATTTGGAGTGAAGTTGGAGTCATTTTCAGGAGCGCAACGCACACACATAGGGGCGCGGCACACAGAGCGTGATCCCGCAGTGGAAAAAATACAAGGGCATGATGCATATAGAGAGCATGGTGTGCTGGGTTTGTTGCACGACGCACATCCACAGAGGCCCGAAATTGCTCCCAATTGCATCAAATTTTTTGGAATTCCTTCTAATTGCCAGGTAGGGTCTGTCTCTTGGCTTGCTCATCAACTTTTTGTGAAGGTTATGGTGGTTCATGGCTACTTATAGTTGCAACAAGAACTCATAAAACCAACCACTAGAAAACATCAAAGCCATTGTTGCTAGGGTTGCCAAACTTGTATGTGGATGCCAAGGTTCTTCCCCCCTCTCATTTTTTCCCCTTTTCTCCATTTTTCCCTTCCCCCCTATCCCATTTTTCCCTATTCTCCCTACCATAAAACATTCCTACCCTATTCCCTATCCCCTCCACTCATTTGTCAACTATAAAACCCCAAAACCCTACCTTATCAAAACCCCAAAAACCCTACCTTATCAAATCCCCAAACCTCCTACATATCCCTAAACAAAACTTCTCCCCATAACCCCTATTCTCATCATATGTTTTCCCTCCTAACACTCCCTTTTTTCATTGTTCCCCTTGGTGGCAGATATCACAACAACACCTAGTTTCATACCATCATCAAAGGGCAGCCCAAGTACAGTACACACAACAATCATGGCATCTAAGCATTCATCAAAGTATGAGATGCAAACACAAAGTGATTCATCCTCGGAAGAACAGGCTCCCAGGAGACATCACAAGAGTGGCAAACATGTTAGGGATGAGCCAACCACCCTCACTGAATTGCAGGCCTGCCCCCTTGCTATGTCATGCTTCCAGCATCTATCATGTTTCGAATTTTTTCAAAGGGTAGCTAATGTTAGAGTTCATCATGAGTTGGCCCATCTTTTTGTGCTTCACCTACATGGAGGTCACTCTATCTTGGCCAGGGTCACCTTCACATTGACACCCGAAACTATCTCATTAGTAACCGGCATACCAAATGTTGGAGAACAGTGGCACAAGAAACAAAAGGTGGATAGGCAACATTATGAGCCTTACATTAAGTCCAGTTTCTTGAGGTAGCTCATAAGAGTCTTTCCATTTAGATATTTGAAAGATGAATATGCCCCACTCATGAAATTGATCATGAAGTACTTCAGCTGTGAGGGGAGGTTCTCTCGTCTATATGCCTATCACATCAAGTTGCTCATGCACTTTACCAGGGTACGGATGATAAATCTCCCATTTTTCATTTGCAGGAACATAGAAAGAATGAACACCTTCATGTGGCACAAGACCCCTCAGCAGCAACTAAACAGTGTTTATCACTTTGCTCTTATCCGGATTTTGGTGGATCATCAATTGGGATTGTAGGGCATTGCTTGGGAGGACTTCATCTCCTGTGACCTCTTCAGCACTTCACAGGTATTATCAGAGGTGGAACATGAGATAGGTGGTCCTTCTCATAAGTATGAGCGCCATGAGACCACTACTATGCCAGTATTCATCACCTACCAGAGAGGCAGTAGACATTTGTTTGCAGCAGTAAAGCGAGTGTTATCTCCACCCGGGGTGGAAGGGGCCTCGCTTCCGACATTGACAACACAGGTACAGGACAAGGGCAAGAGGCCCATGCATGACGAGGGGCCATCAGGTGAACAAGAGGCCGACTTCATCCTCATTCATGATGATGATGCAGATGAGGAGAGTGCCAAACTTAGGAGGACAATCCAGGAGCAGAAAACGGAGATCCAAGACTTGTCACTCAATTTGGAGAGGGCCAAATGGATTATCAGGTATTTGGAGCAGAGGAACAAACAACTTGAGGACTAGCATGAGATCATGGAGCTACAAAGCATCCGTGAGAATTGCCAAGCTGCCCAACATAAGAGGATCGAGCTCACTACCTTGGAGCAAGAGATTAACAATAACCGAGAGTCTTGGCTCGAGCGCATCAACATCCACCTTGAGAAACTGCTAGAGAAGGCCGACAAGAACAAAACCATACTGATGTGGATGGTTTATCATTACAGGGGAAGAAACATGAGTTCAAAGGCTCGGATAAGGAGTTTGAAGGAAAAATTGAGCAAAGCGACAAAGAGGCAAAAGAGGCAAAAAGAGAAAGATTGGCTTCGAATCTTGGCTGAAGCCTCTGTGGCTCAGCATAGTACCTCATAGAGAACCTCCAGCCCAAATTTCAAGAAATTTGGGGCAATTTTGGTCACATGGCAAATTTTTGATCACAACACAGGTTTTTTTCTCCCTATGCACGCGGCGCTTAGGATTGGAGCCTCAAAATGACAAATGGTTTGCATTTTTGGATTTAGCATGCAAAATCACGACTACTAGTGCATGGACAAGAAATTTGGGCATGATTTGAGTCTCCAGGAGTTCAAAAAAACTCAAAACATGACCTCTCTGCCCCTATTTTGACACACAAGAAGCAGTCTTGGGAGAATGAATATTTGGAGGGGAAAATGAGCACCAAATTCAAAAATTCCACTTGGGTTGGAAAGTAGACAGGCCAGGCTTTCCAAAAAGAACACTTGGGCACAATTATGACTCCTGAAGGTACCTCAAAATATCCTCCAAAGTGGCACGATGCATATAGAATTGGGTGTGGTGCATATAGAGAGAAAGGCCAAATCTCTTCCGCTTCGCGACATTTCGATTCACGACTTTCTCCAAGTGGGCCCACTCATCTACACTTCACTTTTTGCAGCACCTAAGGCAAAATTTAAAGTATTTTCACTAGAGGATGGCTTCTATCCAAGTGGCAATGGAAGGCGAGCAGTCACCCAAGCCATTTGTCATTTTTGTAATGTTGCACCTGTAACTAATGCTTGGCTTTCCACTTCCATTTGGTAATGATTTGAGAAACTCCCCAACTCTTGGTCATTCTATTTCCTCATGGCATAGTCTATTTATTGTATGCAAACCATTTGCAAAGGGTTGGTTGATTGTAATTTCTGGGAGACTGTGGGAGAGAAACTCAGTTCTTCATTGTATATTTTGGCAGAGGATTAATGAAAGGTAGTGGCTCTGTTTCATGAGATTCATGTGGTTGTGAGTGTATCAAATGTGTCTCTTTATGTTTCATAGGTATTTCATTATGTTTCACAGTTCATTTCATCTTCATTTCCAGTGAAATTTTCTAAGTAAGACAAGGTAGAATTAATATTTATTGCTCTGCCTATGGGAAAGCTTCACGTATGTGTTCTTCTTCTGTTGAAAAGGATTCATGTGTTTATGCCCTTTTCACCCTCCTAAACAATCTTTCTGCTCCGCATTACTTCAAATTTGATTGCTAGACTTTCCGCCTATCTTGCCTCACGAAGTAATCTATGCCTTTGTGTTAAATTCTCTGCTCATTGTTGTTCGTTGGTCCCATACCATCCCAGAAACTCAGTCACTTATACAAAATTTGTTTCTTGTATCCATATTCATTTACTAGCCTAAAATCAATATTCATTGCAAGTCATCTCAAACCATATTGTATATCTATTCACTGAGCGTGACTCGGAGAGAGCCCTCTCCTATTCTGGTAGGGCTAGCTACCAGACTGAGCGTGGTTTGTGGTTACCCTGAATTTTGCCTTCCTTCAGCCTAAGGCGGATTTAGGCGCTAACACACGTGAAGAAATTTTATCCCTCTCGGCTCATGTCCTTATCCTATACGCACTCTAAATTGGTTGCCACACCAAAAAAACACACAGTTCCTTCGTTTCTCTTTAATCACGTACACACACACACAATGTACATCACAATGCATACATCCACACATGACATACAACACCATACCATACATACACCCACGCAAAGCATACAACACCACACAATACATACACCTACACCCAATGTATAACACAACACATACACCTACACCCGATGTACAACACACCACATACAGCTGCACCCATGTACACACAACACATACACCTAAACCCAGTGTGCAACCCAACACGTACACCTACGCCTGGTGTACACACAACACATACACTTACACCCGATGTCCAACAACACATACACCTACATCCAGTGTACAACACAGCACAATAAATATATGTACACAAAGTACAACATAACGAATACACATGTCACGATACCACAACTTCACAATGTACATACGTAGTACCACATGTACACAACACAACATGTACAATATGCACATAATACGCCATGTACACCAGTACCACATATACAACATGTACACAGTACCATCTATACACAACACCACTTGCATAACATATACACAACATCACATGTACATGGCACCACCTGCACAACGTGTACACAACGCCACTTGTACACCGCATCACTTGTAGAACGTGTACACAATGCTAGACGTACATAACACCACATGTACATAACAAAATATGCACAACATGTACACAACACCACATGTACACATCACCATATCCACGACATGTACACAACACCACTGACACATAAAACCCTATGTACAACATGTACATGACACCTTATGCTCACAGCACCACTTATACAATCATGCACACAACACCATATGTACATAGAACCACATGTACAACATGCACATAGCACTGCATATACAACATGTACATAGCACCATATGTATGCAACATTGCATATCCAACATGTGCACAGCACAATATGCACACAACACCGCATATCCATCATGCACACAATACAATATGTACACAACACTGCATATCTAACATGTACATAGCACCATCTATACCCAACACTACATATGCAATATTCACACAACACTATTTGTACCACACTATACCTAACATTGCATAAACAACATGTACACACACTATATATACACCACACCGCATGCACAAAACCTCACATATGCAACATGTACAAAATATACAACATATGCACAATCATAGTACCACACCTCCAAAACCACACTGTCTCTACCAAACAACCTTTCTTTCATTGTCTCTCCATGTTTTTCCTAGCATGCTGCAACCTACACTGCTTTCATTTCGTTGATGTATCCCTCGATATAGCATGTCCATAACATAGACATAAGATAATCACATAATATCAACTCATAACCACATGACACTGACCTTATAGATTTGTCATGACTACTCTCCCCACTTGATTCCACATAAGACCAGGAACCTCGTCATGTCATTCACCTATGTAAGCAATCACTCCTCCACAAGAATGATTCCTAACATCCCTAGCATACAACAACATACATACATACATACATATACATATAAATATTAGCACTAATAATCATGATCCATGATGATTGTGTCAAACATGACATACATACATACATACATGTATACACATATAGACAACATAATCATGATCACAACATAATTACTAGATACCATAAGGTCAAGGTTAAGAGAACTCCCTTTATGCATGCAACACATGCACAACATCGAGAAAAATAATTCCCAACATAGCCAAGGCATATGACGCCTCAAATCTATTCACCTCACCTTTCTAGATTACCTTTCCCATGCATGTCCTATCATCGTCCATTTACACTAATGGATCCAACTAGTCCAACTAGTTGTCATACTCTTTCCTTCAGCTACCCTTATACATGCACCGTGATTCATCCAGGTCTTACCTTACCTGTCGAGTACCACACAACTCTCCTGGAGGTCCATTAACTTCCTCCTTCCCCAACCAATTCCAAGACTCTCAAAACAATAAAGGGAAGACCGAGAAGCAAACAAGAGGAAAACCAACAACAATATGACATGATAAACAAAGTGGCATGGCCATGCACATGACACAAACAAAACTGCAATCAAGCACACATAATCACTGAAAGAACAAAAGCACAAAACTAACAAAAGACATCATGACTCAATCCCCATGGTCCCTAATCCTTCTAAGGGAAAATTCAACCTCGGCCTTCTTCAATAATTCATGGCAGTCTCCTTGCCATGCAATCCCCTGCATCATACTGCCATCAACACATAACTATCAGTGCATAAATAAACATAACAATACACTAGTTACCTTACCTTGTTGTGTGAAACACGTTTCTTGCAATTGAACACTTCCACACCATCTCTCAAGGGAATCCAATTCCCTTGAAAGATCCACTTGTAACTAGATACTAACTAATATACCTGTCAAGTAAATGTTCATGAATCTAGCATATATCCACATAATATCAGACAAGATTAAGGTTAAGAAGACTTCTTGTATGCAAAGCACTCATTCGTTTACAATTAGGGTTTCCCAACATAGCCAGAGGAATTCTTGTCCAATTCCTTTATGTTACATTTTTACCCAATTGTAATTGAGGGTTACTATGTGCTGTCACATCACCCAACTGTTAGTTATTTAAACACATCAATTGTTACCTTGTTAGACTAATATGAAGCATGTTTCCTACAACTATTTACATATATCAACCACATGTTCGAAATAACAAGACAAACATATTTGTCAATTTGAAATCAACCTTTACAAATACTAACAATCATGTCATAATCCATAGTCAACAACCAACTAACATTCATCAATCATAATACATAATGCTACAATTATCACCTACTACACTCAAGTACATATCAACTATATCAAAACATATGTGTTAGTAAAACCATCTTGAAACAAGATCATTTGAACACATACTCATATTATACAATTCATCAAACATTCAACCAACTATAAACGTACCATGTTAGATAAATCAACTAGACACCATAATAGACACCAAATACTCAAATATCAAATAGACGATATAATCAAATAGTCAAGCACCAAATATATGACATAAGGAAACTCATACCTTAATGTATCTCAAGGGAGGTTATCCTGTCTACATAATCAATCTAGATTAGCATGATATAACTCCACGACATATCAACTCAAACATAAATAAGGTCACGATATCCATAATAGTCACTAGCTAACATGTTCACATCATAAACTCATAAACAATTATCATTCATACATAATAATCACATATGCACAATCAATCTAGAATAGTATGACATAATATCACAACAAATTAACTCATACCTGAATGTCATAACCCTAACCATTTGCATAGACCAATCCAACTTAGTATGATACATATAACGTCAAGACCTTAAATGCAATAACCCTAATCATCAAGTTACTAGCATCTAACAACAAAAATTTATATATCATGCTCATCAACAACATATAACATAATCACCAAGTTATCTAACCTAAAACAACAATAGCAATGCATACAACCACAAGTTACTATCATTCATGACTATCTGACACATGTGCATATGATTACACTAATCAACTAGCATATATCATACTTGTAACCATAATATCAATAGAATGAAACACATACACATAACCATAATGCATATAACAATCCTTAACCTACATACCTGCATGGCCAACATACAACCTGTAGGACAACATACTCTTGCCTCGAGGTCTAGTGTTGCAACTTCACTTTGATGATCTACATCTCCTACTATATCTCAGCCAACACATTAGCATTATAACGTACCAATAACATCATGATGACCTAATTGCATACAATGACTTCACACTACATGTCTGACCTACCATACATGCATAACCATAACCATGACGATGCATGTATAACAACATATAAACACTGATATGCATAGCAAATGCATATACAACCCTACACTCATGATGACACATCCCACAACAACATCATCAACCTCCACCTGGCAATATTACTACCACCATGATCAACACCATGCAAATGAAAAAAGCACAGGGACTACAAGCATAAAGAACACATATGCAATCGACATGAATGCATTACCAACAAAAAACCCATCCAGTCAGGGTGAACCATGCTCTGATACCACTCTGTAACACCCTCCTCCCACATCTACCCAAGTAACCAACCAACTGGGGTAAAGAAGTGACGAGAGGCTACTATGATTAGATTCATCCCAGGTGACATTAAGGAAATGGAATCGATGGAAACACATCATACATAACTTCCACATCAGCTACAAGACCCCTACGAACCACCCCAACACTTATGGTAACCAACCCTTATGTCCCACTGAGGTTTTAGGCCTCTTGACCTCTAGACGCTCCCATGCTTCGGGCCTGACAACGTCTAGAAGGCTTTGGACGTTGTCATGACAAGGCATGCCAACGTCGAGGGACTATTTTTCTCAGTGTTGTGCCAGCATCCTTGGGATTTGAGCCACTTTTTTAGGCCTAGAGCCCAGGTCACTGCCCAGAATTGAATGACACCTTAAGAACATAAAGATAACAATGATGCAAATGAAAATACTTGAACAAGCCCTTAATTGGACCCCTACTATCCATGACAGGCATTTCATCAAACATATCACAAACATGTAATCTGCAGGTGTAAACAACATATCTAAGCATAAGGGTCTCATACTCATCTTCCACCCCACTGTAGAATGGCTGAGCCAAATATCTCTTCAGCCATTCACTCATGTGCCATATTTCAAGCATGAATGTGGGATCTCATAAAACACATCAATACAAAACCATCCAAGGCTTCCGGAGGCCAACCACCTCAACCCATCAAACAATGATTCCACCTCACGGTCAGAAATCAAAAAATTATCATCAGATTGTTCTCTATCCAAGCCTTCCAAGGCTCAAGTTTTTTTTTTCCAACCAAGGCTCCAGGACTAGTAACTCAACCCACAGCTTATGCCGGGCTCCAGAGTGTTTGTCCAACCAAGGCTCCAAGACTAGTAACTCAACCCACATCGTGTACTAGGCTCCAGAGCATTTGTCCAACCAAGGCTCTAGGACTAGTAACTCAACCCACCTAAGGCTCCAGAGTGTTTTTCCAACCAAGGCTCCAAGAACTAGTAACTCAACCCAAGCTAACGAAACATGAGAACCAACTAGAAAAACAAAGAAACAAACCCACAACATGATGGTTATCCAAATGGAAAAGCTAGGAAAATCCACTATCAATCCAGGCAATCCTCCATGCCAACGACAGACCATAACTAAGAAACCACATGCATGTGTCATGCATGCCGAAACTAGTTAGGAAAACATAAATGCAACTGGATACCTACAAGAAAAACCTGTTGTAGCAGCTGATCCAAATGTCCTCTTGCGCTTTCCTGCTCTTCCCTTGCCTTCTTGATCAAAAACTCCAAGTATGCCACACTCTCCAAGAGTGCTCCAAGAGAAGTCTAAGTATCTAAGAGTATGAGAGAGAGGGAATGGAGAGAGAGCTCCAAAACTGAACTGACCAAGCTTTCCCACAGATCCTTAGAAGCCTTTTTATTAATGAGGCTTATATTTTCTTCATTTTCCATTATTTTCCATCATTTTCCATTATTTTTCTCCTCACATGCAACCTGTGACCTTTCACCTCCCTTTTCTCATATTTTCCTTTATTTTCATAAATAAAGGTGCAAAAAATGCCTTTTTTCCTTTTTAATGCCTTTGCCTTTGCCAATTTCCTTAGCCATAATAACCAAAATGAACACCCACTAGGATGTTTTTCCCACCATTAAGCTTGGAATACGTGTCTCATCGTCGTGGTCTTATATATTTTTACATGGATTTTTAACCAAGGTTACAAATTTTGCCCCATAACATTTATTTATTCTTTGATATGAATATTGGGACAATTTTTAGTTTTATGTAGTTTGGAGCCACATTATGTAGTTATGGATTTGGACTAATGGATTTCTTTCTTCCCTTTTTTTCTTATCCTGTTGGTATTTTCTAACATTTTCTTGGGACTTTTTCCCTCTTTGTAGTTTGGATTATACCCCTTGTGGACAATTATTTGAAGTATGTCCCTGTTTGGCACATAACCAATAGGTGAGCTTGTTCCAAGCTTCTTGTTTGTGAATCCTAAGATGAATACCTTGAGGACCATAATAGTGGGAATTAGGGACCATACATGATTATGCATTCAAACCTTTAACTTGAAATATAAGCATCAATACCCCCAAAAAAAAAAAAACCTTTCCATTAGAAAAATGTGACGAGCCATGTCACAGAGGTTAACCTTTAATCAGTTTAATAATAACCATATCCAATAAGTACACAAGTCAACATTGTAATTAAGAATTAATCACATTAAATGCTAAGCTTTAATGCCATGAGATGCACCCACCTACACATATAAAGAGAAAAAGGAAGCCAAACCATTGAATTCAGATTATTTGAACTACTTAATTTAAATTCTATACGGTTGGTTCCCATGGCCTTGCACTTTCTCACCACCCACAATCGGTGAAGACAACAGAGATCCGGTATGCCGGAAGAAAAGCGATGGTGTGTTTTGATAGAATGTTTAGTACTTGTAAAAGCCAATGGGCAGTGGTGTCTCCTTTGGCTGTTGATGAATTATAAGGGAGTTTTTTATTATGTTGTCGATGATGATTAGAGTTTCATTAATTTGTTTTATTTTGAGGAAGTGGAGGACAAAGCTGCAAGTGACCACTTGTATTCTCATTATAGAGTGAAGGGTGGGCACTGGGTTGTATAGTAGTTTTTTTATTAGTTATATTTGTACATAAGTAATAATTACAAAATAAGAGTTATAAGAATTTAACTAATTAGATTTTAAATAAATAAATTTAAATATTGTGAAAAACTAATAAAATTCATTTGGTAATATTAAACTATGAAGGAGGTGTATTTTCTTTTGGTGAAACACAACCAATAGCTAATCAATGTAAAATAAGATTAAAGAAAATGAGCATCCATTAACTACATTTCTTTGTAGTATTGGATGTATGTTTTCTAATATTGGATTCTTAAGCTATTGGAGAAGAAACAATAAATAGAAGTGGCTATAACCATAAAAGAGGACCACCTATCATAAAACAAAAATAATGAAAATTAAAGAAAATAAACATTCATTAATGATAAACATTTATGTGTGACATTAGATTTCTTACCTTTTTAATAATTGTTTTTGTGTTATTAACTTTATATTAAGAAATCAAATAAAATTAATTATATATTAAGAAATCAACTAAAATTAAATGAATTTTGTTTTAAAAAATCAAATAAAATTTAATTAATTGTGTTTCAATGTAAGTAAGAAGGAATATCTATTAATAACATTTTTTTATTAAAATTGAATTTATAAATTCTTTGGCAATTGCTTTTTGGATTTTTGACTAGTATACGATGAAAGATGAAATAAAAATCAATTTACACATTACTATGTAAATAACATATAATAAAGGGTGTCCGTAGAAACCAAAAAATAAAAACTACCCAAAACCGTAGTAACAATGTTCCATCATGAACCAAGAAAAATCAACCATAAATTTGTTTATAATAATGCCTCTAACACGTATGCACATTCCGTCGTTTTCCGTGACAAAAGTGAGAGGTAGGTTTGGAATATTTGAATCAAGAAACCTCCGGGAATGTTCCAAGCAAGAAACCAGTTACCCTCCTCGAATATATTTCAATCAAGAAACCTGTTCCGGGAATGTTTCAATCAAGAAACATCCGGGAATGTTCCGTCGTGAACGGAAAAATCAACACTAAATTTGTTTATAATTCATCTGTTCTTCTTATTTTCAGTCTATCCATTCATCTGTTCTGCAATGGCAAACCTATCAACCCCACCGCAACAGAAGGGCGATGCTTCATCGTCTTCTGCCTCGACCTCTTATCCCCGATATGATGTTTTCATCAATCATCGGGGATCGGATGTTAAAAACACCTTCGCGTCCCATCTCTACCAGCGCCTTCGTGACCATGGATTGTGGGTGTTTCTTGACAAGCCTGAACTTGAGCCAGGACACGAATTCCAGTCTCAAATCGAAGCCGCTATTCGAGTGGCTTCTGTGCAAATAGCCATTTTCTCTCCGGCTTATGCGGAATCGAAATGGTGCCTCGATGAACTAGTTCTCATGGTCAAGTCCCGGGCACCTATTGTTCCGATATTTTATAATGTAGAGCCTTTCGAGGTCAGGTGGAACGACAAAAAAGGAGTATACGCTGAAGCCCTGAAGAAACTCGAACAGAAGACACGCCACGACTCAGCTACCATTCAAGGCTGGAGAGATGCTCTTTCTCATGTCGCCGACATAAGTGGTCTCGCGCTGAAGAACTTCAATGGGTAACGTTCTACTATCTCGCATCCGTACACATTGTTTTAGGAGGAAAACTTTTTACTGAAAGAAAAAAGTAGTATATATATAGATTGGATCATTTTTCTGTCTTTCTTCTTTGGAAAATTGCATGCAGGACACTGAAAACTAATCAACATACTTTCAAAAAAACTATATCTTATGAGATTGTATTTCTTTGTTGAACAAAAATTCAAAAGTTTATTGCTGCCTATCTAGTGGAAGAGAAATTCTATTACATTAGTGCATCCAGTGATCGTAATGAGACCCTGGCATGTCTCTCCTTATGAGTAGTTGATGCTGACAGTGTTGGTCATGACAACCTGTTCAAAAACTGAAAAGTAAAATTTACCTGTTTCTCGATGAATGCCTCTTTTTGAAAGTAAATTAGCAGACCAGTTTTGCTCTCTGTATATGTGGTCAAAGTTTACCTGCTCTAAAGTTCTTATTACGATTTTGATGCGCTTCATCCCGTTAATAAGAATAGGCGGTCTGAACTCGTTGCGCCCCTTAAACCACTCAACTCAATAATGCAGCCTTTCGCATCCCCAAAGATTCAATCCAGTTAATAAGAATAGGCAGGTTAAACTCCTGGCGCCCCTTAACCCACTCAACAATGCCTTTCGCATCCCCAAAGATACGAATCTCTTCAATTCCGAGTCATTGGCACCAATCAACACTCCCCACATGGTTATTGTTTCTGCTCTTTGTTTGTGCCCTCTCCTCCTTTCCACCAGAAGTGATAGAACTTAGATGATGCTTTATATATAACCATTCCACAACCACATTTTCTCGTGCCATTTGCTCCATAAAAAAACCAACAAGATATGTTTGTCATAGATCCCTCACTTTTGGAATCAGGTACATTTTACTTTCCTTTGTCGGCCCTATCTCATTGTAGTGGTTCACCATCTTGTTAATGTCCTCATAGCTCCAGGCTTTTCTGATCCAATAAGATTGCATTTCTTCTTTGCCATATAGTCCAAAAGACGTATAATGAAAGCTATCTCATTGTAGTAGGTCACCATCTTGGTAATGTCCTCATGCTTTTCTGATCCAATAAGATTGCGTTTCTTCTCTGCCATATAGTCCAAAAAACGTATAATGAAAGCTATCTCATTGTAGTAGGTCACCATCTTGTTAATGTCCTCATGGAGCTCCAGGCTTTTCTGATCAAATAAGATTGCATTTCTTCTCTGCCAAATAGTCCAAAAGACGTATAATGGAAGCGCACGATAATCTTGCACTTTGCTCCAAGCAAACTTTAATAAATCTGTACATTGTCTGGAATTGTATCCTAGATACTAGTTTGTAATGGTCCAACACCCCTTCCCATAGAGGGAGACTATAAGGGCAATGAAAGAAAAGATGGAGATTGTCTTCATCTCCCTTCATACACATAACACAGATATCTGCTCCTTGAAATACTCGCTTGTATAGATTATGCCAAGTCAAGATTTGATTATGTATAGCCAACCAACTAAAAACTTTATTTGAAAGGATTCATTTCTAGATAACCTGTGGTCCTTTTCTGAGTGTGCCACCCCAAGACATCTCGTCCTCTTCATCATTTATGGAGATCCTTGCGTTCCAGAGAACTGTAATACATTCTCCCCATTCCTTAGAAAGTTCCTCCGGTAATTCCAATTATTCTGCCTTATACCTTGCCTGAAGGTCCATATGATGAGGCCTATGGATCAAGATCTGGCCCATATGATGAGGCCTATGGATTAAGATAAAAGACCCCTTGAAATGAATATGATTTAGAATTTCAATATATAATGAGTGGTTAATTTTTATACCGCTGATAGCATCAAGGCCGATCTTAATCATGGAGCCATCTCCCACGGTCCACCGCACGTAGCACATGAGGAAATCCATTTTCAACGGGTCTTGCAATAAGCGACCATCGCGTCAGGTGAATTTTACCTTTCATCTCCCCATTATGGGCCCTGTCCAAATGAAGCACTCTATTCCCATAATAGAGTGGATCCTTTTAATAATTTTAAAAGGCAACAGAAAAAGAGGCATCCAATAAATTGAGAGGTTATGCATAACCGATTGGAGCATAATCAAATTTCCGCCCATAGACATATATTTGTGTTTCCAGTCCTCCAATTTTTGGTTAATTTTTACTACCAACCATTCCCAATCCTTATTTCTATATCCCATCAGTTTTAATCTGAAACTCAAGTGATCCCCTCTGCTACATAGTTAGAAGTCACCTCGGAAAGTCCACAGATCTCCTTCACCATTGTATGCTCACAACCATTATGTATTAATTTAGACTTAGACTTGTTCATATGAAGACCCGAAGCATCCCCAAAAGTCTTGATGATTCCAAATTTTTTTTACCACCAACCATTCCCAATCCTTATTTCTATATCCCATCGGTTTTAATTTGAAACTCAAGTAAGTGATTCCCTTTGTTACATGGTTAGAAGTCACCCCGGGAAGTCCACAGATCTCCTTCACCCGTTCAAAAGCATAAATGTAAAGACCCGATTATGCTATATACAATTTTTTTTTTTTTTTTTTCAAAAAAAAATACGACCAGAAAGAAACTCATTGAGATTTCACTTCATTCAACGCACACATTACTGAAGCTCATTTCAGGAACATATCAAAACATTTATATCCTTTTAATCTAAGATTAAGTAGTAACGAAATACACATGTACCGTACACCGGAAGGCGAGACTCCGCTTGCTCTGCTGTCGCTGGTATTCACTGGTTGCCGGTCACTTCTGCGAGTGTATGATGACGCACTTGATCCGAAATAAGACCCACCGGTTTACCTCCCAGCCTACTCCTTGGGTACTCTTCTTCCCCGCGGACCCCCGAGCTGCAATGAGGTTGTACAATGGAGGAAGAATCTAGCTAGCAGAGGAGTGCAACCTTAGCTCAAGAGTCCCCTCTCTAAAAACCCTCTACCTCACCAAACTCACTATAGCTTCGTAGTCACTGCTTTCACATCATATCATCCATCCAACAATAGGGTTTCCCCCAAAAAGGTCCCTTCTCTCATGGCTTGCCCCTTCTTTTATAGGAGTCCTCATAGGTGACACTTGGCATGTCATGCATAATTATAATATTTTTCTTTTAATTTAATACTTGATTATTCACCTACCCAGTGTCATTCTCTCAGCAAGGGTCACCAAAATTATTTACTTAAATTTTATTTAAAACTAATATTTTCCTCACCTCACAAGATTCCTATTTCTTCTCCTAGTTGTCTCTTTATTCCCCCCTTTTTATTCCTTAAATTGTGTTTATTACTTGGAGTCAATTACTGAGTCAAGATTTTATCCCCAATCTACTTCCTACATTAACTCAGGTTATCTCTTAGAGGGATATTCTTATGTTGGTTGATGCCACATGGAGCTTCTCTACAATTCTTTAAATTTAATTTATTTTCTTATTTTAATTCACCTTCATCTTTTCTTAATTAAGTTTAATTGGTTTAGGATTAATCTTTATCCTTACAATATGTTTGTCTTCCCCTTTTATTTAATTAAACCACCTGATCTACCTAGAATTTTCCAACATGGGGAGGGTGGAATTTTTAAGGTACTCTATTTATTTCTTCCTATGATCCTCCTTATTCCAAGTTTTATTTTTGATTTAATTTCCTTGGTTTCCAATCATCATTTTCCCTTAATGTAACTTTACCTAGCTTTCATTCCTTACTTATATTTATTTGTTATTATTTATTTTTAATGATTCCAAGGGTGCCAAGTTTGGTTGTGCCCTTCAAGAACTTCTCTAGAAGTTCCAAGGGTGCTATATTTAATATTTTTATTTTGATTCCAAGGGTGCCAAGTTTGGTTGTGCCCTTCAAGAACTTCCCTAGAAGTTCCAAGGGTGCCACACCTAACAGTTTAATTGTGATGCCAAGGGTTTCAAGTTGGTCGTGCCCTTCAAGAATTTCCCTGAAATTCCAAGGGTGCCACACCACTTGCCCTTCAAGCATCCAGTGACTATGAGGGGAAAATATCGTGCAACCATAGACCACTATCGTCTCTTATGTTGCCTGCTATAGTGAGATTAATGGTGCCGGGGATCAAGGAATCCGCCTTGATGCGCGCCCCCCAGTAGGTTCCTCATGAGCGACCCAACTTTGGGACTTGCCCTCATGGCATCGTGATCTTCAAGACGAAGGTGTTTCAACCCTTCCAGCCCAAGTCACGGCGGGAGTGCTAGTGGGTGAGAGCAGGGACTCTGTCCCACCCCTCCCAAGTAGTTCCATCCACTTGTACAACCCCATCACCCATATGTGAGTCATTCGGCCAAGCAACTCATTTGTGCCTGCAACCATTAACATATCATCAAAATATAGATAACCATATATAGCAAGTTTCAAAATCGATTAGAATTTCAAAGATAAAATAATATAAATTTTCATCAAACCAGGTGTCGTCAACTCGTCATGTGCGAGTGCCTCTGGTGGTTTTCCTGCCATACTCAATAATAATTAGTAACCAGGTTTTTCAGTGTTAGTCATTGTCATAATAGCATTATTACCATCACCTGGTCATTCACATCATTGTTCATTGTGAACCAGAACTAATGTAAGTAGCTAACATAGGGGATACCTCCATCATGACTAGCATCATCATAACCTTAATGGAACCATACATATAGATCAAAGCTATCATCATTATAACAACAATAGAAACATGTCTATCCTTTACTACTATCACCATCATGATATCAATAGAGAGTACACATAACCATTAACTATATCGTAATCATAATATTAATAGAGAACATACATAACCATCACATTCGCTGTTAATAGAGTCACGTTTCTGGATCCTCAGTCTGAGTTACTCATAGACTAAAGTATGCAAGATAATGTCATGTTAGAGTCAGGAAACTAGGGTGGGCACTACATACACCCCCTCTTAGCAATGGACTTCGTCCCAAAGTCCTTAGAACATAAAGGAGAAACGACAACACATAATCTTAGGAACCCTTCTTGAAATTCTTGCCAACCTTCTGGTGGGCAGGTTATAATTTTCCCAAGGTATCTATGCCACGAATTCCGTTATAACTAAAGGACTATATTTGTGATCATTGTAACCCATAATTGTTTATGTATTTAGAAACAATCAAAACAAGAAGCATGACAATCACAATCAATATTCATCTCATGGTACAAATTAATGTATGATGCATTCAACCAAGTAAAGTCATTCACACACTGTACCCCTGTAGCTTCCAATTATAGTAGTTCATTTCAAACTACATCTATATGACCCTATAAGTGACAATGTCGGGGATAATATGTAACAAAAAGTGATTTGTATGCTCATCATTGCCACTGTCAAAGTTCTTTGTCATAAATGTGGTAATAATATTATCGTATAAGAAAAAAGCATACAATTATTATTATTATTATTATTTATTTATTGTTGGTATGGTTGCGAATGAACTTCCAATCCTATTTCAAGATTGAAAAAAAAAGTCTCTTTTCAAGCTAATATACGGTATTGATAATATATAGAGGTATTGATTGAGTATCAAAACTCACTTGAGCAATGTATGAGACCCTTAAAACAAGCTCTTGCTTGGTTTTATATTTCACCATTTTTTATGCTTTCACCTAAATTTTCCAAAGTGGAGGACTTATGGGACACAGGTCTCAAGTTCAATTCTTACTGATGATAGAAGGTACTCTTGCAACAGTCTAGTCAATAGTTGCTTAAATTTAATTTATTTACTGGCGTAAGACTTATTGATCACTATCTACTGAATATTTGGCCAAATTATCTGCCAAAATGATTCTCCACATTTTCGCATACACCTCATATTATCAATGTACACAACCCTTCAGCTGTGAACTTAAAAAAAAAAAAAATTCACTACTAATACTGTTTTAGAAAACCAAGAGAAAAATGCTTTATACAAATCACCAATCATCCAGTTAGAAAGAGGCTTGTCAAAAATATTTTGAAATTTATTTGCAGTCCCACCATGCATCAAGTAATTATAGGTTTGAACCATAAGCTGGCAACTTGTCAATGCTCCTATCCATCTTGGAGGTATGAGTCCAAGAACAATAACTATGGATTGTCCTAACAGTCCTCATTCTGATGAACAACGAAAACATAAAAAAGGAAAAGCCTGAAAAGGGATTACTGCAGTTTGCAAAGAGAATGTGACTCAGAAAGATATCCCTGATTGAATTGGTCAAAATACTTATAGTAAATTGAAATCAAATCTATTATTGCTTCCATTAGAAAATCAATCGCAGAGATGCTCATATCTTGATTGATCGAAGATGTACCAAGACTTCTCATTTGAGGCCTTTGTGAAAAGTAACAAATATGGGATAAGGAAGCCCCATATGATTATGAGGTAGAGCTATTTGGATCGCTACGAGACAAAATTGGGGCACATTTGTTCATCACATACCCATCTCCATACAAGTATATATACACCATTAATATTTTACAACTGAATCTTTAATTACAATATTCACCTTCATTATAGAGATTATACATTTCTATTTCTAAAAGATACAAGGATTAAGTAACAAGTTGTATGGAGTTAAAATTATTTGCATATTTCTCTTCTTTAAGTTTTAAAAGAGAGAGTTCTTATGTTTTCTCGTAATTACAAAGGAAAAATAATATAGAAGAAAATCAAAATGTGTATATATAGTTTAAGTTATTGTTTCACTGTTTTCAAGATGTTTTCATAGACTCACCCTTCATTTTTCCTTGAAGGAGAGATGTGGGCCATCCACTTCAGCTTGAGGGTACTCAACCAACTCACAGAACTTGCAACAAACTTAGCCAGTTTGACTAGAATTAAAGAAACACGTGTTTAGGTCTGTTTTCACTACTAGAAATGGTCATTTTGAATTCTCATTGATTCCGTTTTGAATTCTCGTTGATTCCGTTTGGTTTAACTAGCGCTCTCGCTACATGTAGAAGATTGATGAATAATCATTTTATATCATATTTTGGAAGTTTGTACCTGATATGAGCACAGTTAACAACAATGCAAGTTCTCACATAAAACTCAACAAAAATGCAAGTGCTTAAAAGGAGATTGCCACAATTGTGTATGCAGCACACTCCTTAGTTCATTAATATATATAGTTCTAGACAATTGGGGAAGAGTGATCACCTTTGACCGAATCTCCTTCATGTAAAAATATAAAATACAAAGGTTAGATCAGTCGTGGCATTTTACCAAGTTGCCCATAAAATCTGAAGTACAAATATCATACATCTGTGGCCAAAAGACACTAAACAGAGTCTCACTTGTACCTGTTTTCTAGATGATCTTTTAATTTTTAGCAAAAAAGAAGAGTAGCAAAAGATGCATGGCAAATGTGAAATTGTTCTTCTAGGAGTTCCAAGAGTTTTTTTTTTTCAAGCTGGAGGCAAAGCCAGAGCAAGACAGGAAAATTCAGTATAAACAAACTTTATATCAACGAGGTATGGTAGAGGTACATACAAGGAACAAGTGCATTTAACAGCTGGCAGGGGAATATTGAGGGAGTATGGACAACAACTTTAGTAATTTGCCTAAGAAATAGTTGATAAATTTAGGAGATCCAACTACTGTAAGGAGCTCGCAGAAAAGGAAGGTAAAATGCTTCAGAATGTTGATAGGTTCAATGATTTGGACTCTGCTATCTGTAGCAACATGTTGAAGAGTAAACAAACTTGTGGAGTCTCGGCAGAGATGTACTTGATTTCAAGATTTTGTCCTCAAGGTTGATGAGCTTCAAAATGAAGCTTAGAAATCATCTTGGGGAAAACCAAGACTATAGGGAAGTAATTCCAAGGAAAAGAATCACGAGATGAAGGGATTAATAAAATAAATAAATTTTATTAATTTTATTGTTAGTTTAGAGGGCTAGCTTGAATGGTTGAGTGTTTTGAGTTTCATATAAAAGTCTTGGGATAATTTTTCCAAGTTAAAACCAATCAAATAAAACTTATAATTAACCTGATTGGTTCTTCAATTTATTGTTATTAAAACATACATTAAAAATGCATTTCTCAACTTATTTGACTTGAATGAACGCAGAATATTCAGTTTCCTTTCTTTCTTTTTTAAATTTTAAAATTAAACTACTAGTCTAACATGGAAGCTAAGTGTTAAAATTAAGAGTTAGAATTTATCACCTACTTTATGTTAATGTGGAAAAGAAGAAATTTAAAGTAATATAGCAATAATTTATACTTACATTTACTTTACCAATGAATTTTCCCCCCTTTTTTTTAAATAATTTAATATGACAAATATTCCCTAAAAAGTGAAATTTACTTTCTTCCAAATATAAATGAAAAATTTGTAGTGAAAATAATTTACTAATGAAACTTTTACCAATCAATTTCCAAACTAATCTATGAGAAAAATTTCTAAACACAAACGTCACTTCATCACTTCAGTTCAATGAATTATCTAAAGCCAATTAAAGGCATGAATATGAAGAAGATTATAAGGAATATTAAAGATTTCTTAGCTCTAAGATTAGAATTTGCTAAATTAAATTTCTTACTTAGAAGGAAAAATATTTAATTTATTTTTATATTTAAAAATGTAGTTTAATTACTAGAAAAATATTATTTACACGTGAGATATCATTGATTAAAGATATCAAATCTTTTATTTTCAAATTCTTTTGTTGTTGAATTTCTAAGAATATTGACAAAACAATATACAAAAAAAAGACCGAAATATAAATTAGTGAAACTAGTTCAAAAGTTTATTTTCTCCATATGTTTTCTCCCATATATATATACATAAAAAAATTTAAAAATGAGGAGCAACCTATTTTAGAGTGTAAACTAAAAGTTTTCATCCATTATTTGTTGATAGATCCTAATGAATCTCTCGAGATTCTCTCTTTCTATATATGTACATTGTTTGATTTTTCACTATTTGAAATTTTAATTTTGAATATTTATATATATATATATATATATATATTATATATTATATTATTATATATATATATATATATATATTATATATATAATATATATTTGAATTTCAATTTGCCAGCACGGAATTCTTATTTCAATTTAAAACATGAAACTAAACATTTCACTGTTTATTATCACTCTTACCTATCTAAACGTGGCAATGGATCTATGTGAAAATCGCAGAGGATCAACTGCCAGATCAGTCAAGTCAACTAGAGTTACTAACGGTTAGTTACTTAGTAAATAGATTCCCGGTAACTCAACACAATCAAGTATCTGATTTAAGGCTTAGATATGGTTCGTATTACAGAAAGTTAGTTGTTTTCAAAGACAGAGGTTCAACTCCAGGTATCCTCCTCAATTTTATTAGAAAAAAAACGCTTCATTTCAAACATGCGAACCCATCCATATATTCAGGAGACACTAACAGTTCGTAAGGCATTGATCTAACGTACACCCTATGACTAGGAACCATGCCGTTAAACAACTTGATTGATGTTGCTGTTCAAAGGGACTATTTCTGGGCTGAAGTACACTATCTTGGGGAGCTGAAACTCACTGTTTTGGGTGGCTGAGTTACTGTAGTGTATTTCTGAGATTCCCAGAGGTTACACTACTGAAGCAACTTGAGAAGGTGGTTGTTGTATTAAAGATTATTTTGCTGGAGCATAACCCAGGAGAATTGCAAAGTTTACATATCAGACTTTAAATTGGGAGTTATATTGTTGTAAGTTGTTCCTAATAGAGGCTTGAAAATCTTCCAAGTTTTATATAAATCCATACAATTTCCTTAGTAAATCTTATCTGAAGATGAGATATAACAAGTGACAAATGCACTAGTCATCTACAACCATATGTTTAAATAAGTATGTTGACACTTACCCATACATTTCATCTTATTATTGCTGTTGCAAGCATCTATTAATGGGTATGTACATTTCTGAGTTTAATATGAATTATATGTGGCTGTTCTGAAGCAATTTTGTAGTGTCTATCTAGTACAGCGTTAACAGGTAGACTTTATCACGCTGCAGGAGCAAGAGAAATTTAGTGTTTGCCTGGAGAATGAACATGCACAACGACAACCTTTATTAACACTCTGTGCGGAATAAAAGGGTTAGGTTTTCCTGTGCACAACGCTCATAGCTGTAGGTTTGTGCCATGACAGAGTAAGAGAAGTAAACAGTTATTCTGGTTCTCTGCTCCAATGGGATCAATTCAGAACAACACGAAGCATCATGTCAATGCTAAATCGGTATTGCTTTGCTTAAGTGAGAAAATCTCGGGGATGCGTTTCGTTCATGATTTGCCCAGAAGTTGCACATGGTGCAATTAAAAGAGACCCATATTGTGGTTTTCCTTATTTTCGAGAGCAGAGTCTCCGACAACTACTTGCTGATTCCGTCATCCTCAACAACCACGGCATCAGCAAACCCGACGTGCAGGGATAGCTCACATAGGCTACATACCGTATCGATTAAAAAAATCGGAGATATGAAAAATAAAAGGACCTCTGGATCTTTATATCATAAATAAATTTATAGAGTAATAATATCTCTTTGTTTTAACTTTCTTTTAGGATCATAATCATAGAGAAAACTATAAAGATGGAGGTAGTCATCCTCTAAACTCGGAGGAGTGATCATCTGGTGGATTAATATATGTTAAAATTTTATCAAGGACATCTCTATGCAGTATGCACAAGTCAACATCAAGTGTTATTTGGCATTAAACAACCATTAACAATAACATCAAGTTGGCTCCAACACAACACACAAACTGATGCTGAGATAAAGTGCTTGACACTGGCATGACAGGTGCGATTAGACGTGATACGAAACTGTATTTACTATTAGTTACAAACTGTCATCTATAACTAACAAGCAGCTGTAACGAGAAAGGAGATCTTGAATTTTCAGAATCAAGGACTATGTAGAGGGCAATTCAAGGGGATTTTCACAAGGCAAAGAATTAAGACCAACACTTTTGTCCTAAAGAATATAGCAGGTTCATCAGATCGACATCCATGTCAATTGGGAATAAGGCCAAAATTTCACAGTAGAATACCCCATATTAACAGTTCACTTGTTTGATCATCTCAAATTGGTCATTGGCCAACCATTAAACCCCTCTCACTAGTGTACGTCCCATTTGAGTACAAGAAAAAAATCATTGTTCTGTTTGTAAACAGAGATGTTTCTGATGGGCGTAATACATAATTAAGATGCCTTCTTTAACTAAGATTGAGAGCTTCACTATTTGATGTTTAAGATACCCCTCCGAACCAGGCAATAATAGAGCAACAATTTCATCTATAGAAATAGATGAAATATGGAATTTTGAATTCACCACAAGTTTACAATATACATAGAAACTCAATTATGGATACCGTCGATAAAAGTCAACCTTAAAAAGGGTCTAGAACAGCTCTCTTATTTCATTATCCAAATGATGAAAAATAATATTGAAAGGGTAAAGGCAATGTTTTATAGGTCCTGACCCAGCAAGGCCAGATTTGGCGTATAAGAGCCCTTGTGGGGACACACCAACCATAATTCCAAGCATACACTTGTCAGTTGCATGATTAGACGTAAAGAGTATATAGATTACAAATTGTTTCAAGCAAAACCAAGAATTGTATAGAATTTATCCGTAGCCAGAGATTGCAAATTACTGAATAAATATATTCAACGAACCAGTTAACAAAATAGATAACAACGGTCGATAATTCAACTTTAAGCATACGAAAATTTTCAAGTAAGCGTATTTAAATATCTAGCAGAAAAATGTAAGTAGCTTTTAAATTCATTACGCACTCGTGGCCTGGACATCTTGACAGTTCGCTTGTACAGCTCAACCAAACTGCGTTCTTTTCACTTGCCCATGTTGATCACCAATTGAATTAAATTCAAAGCCTTAAATTAAACCCTTGCTTGAACAAGGGGTTTCCTAAATATCTTGAATTTACAGGGACGGGTCAGGGTTTGAAACCGTGGGGCGATCTTGGAATTGGAATGGAAATGAAAGGCAAACGATCTAGGCCTGCCTACAGATTGGTACTACAGAAGCAGAAGCACCGATCTGGGCAGAGGGGGCTGGGGTAATTGGAATGATTCGTTCCTTAATCATGCATATAATTGGGTTTCATTCATATTGAAAAGATGGATCTTTTACGCAGGAGAAGAGGAATTGAGTGGCCATTAAATGTATTTATTGTGTCGAATACATGGGGAACCTGCTGAGTTGGGATATCCCATGGCTCGAAAACTGGTTAAACTTGAGTAATTTGATTCTAGAGAAATACCCACATATAGCAAACAAACTAGTCATGCATGCATGGGCCCATAGGCCTCAAGGGTTCAACTAAGGCTCTGATACCAAGTGTAAGGACCCGGCTAAAACTATATATATATATATATATTTTTTACACATCAATTACAACCAGAAAGGAAACACATTGAGATTTCAATTCATTCAACACACACATTGCTGATACTCATTTCAGGAACATAACACAACATTTACATACTTTTAATCTAAGATCAAGTAGCAACGAAATACATATGTACCGTTTGCCAGAAGGCGAGACTCCACTTGCTCTGTTGTTGCTGGTATTCCCTTGTTTCCGGTCACTTCTGCGAGTGTATGATGACGCACTTGATCCGAAAACGAGACCCATCGGTTAACCTCCCAGCCTACTCCTTGGGTACTCTTCTTCCCCGCGGACCCCCGAGCTGCAATGGGGTTGTACAACGTAGGAAGAATCTAGCTGGCAGAGGAGAGCACCCTTAGCTCAAGAGTCCCCTCTCTAAAAATCCTCTACCTCACCAAACT